>CAMOHE010026099.1:0-13226 GCA_946598075.1 Artocarpus hirsutus | reverse complement strand
TTTTTTTTTTTTTAAAAAAAAGTCTCATACAATATATATATATATGTATATATTAGGATGTTTGACAATCGTAGTTTTTACTACAATCTTAGTTATAAACAGTAAAAAATTTTCACATGTTAAAATAAAAGTAGTTCTTATCACTCTTTTAAACACTCATTATATTTTTTTGAAGAAAAAAAAAAAAGGTGAACTAGGCGAAGATAAGTTCCGATTATTATTATTATTATTTTTGTAATTTTCAGAAGATATCAAAGCTGTTGCTGTTAAACTACAAACAACAACATTATCCATCTACCTTGTTTGTATTTTTAGTATTTTTTCCCCTCCCTCCTCTGCCCCTAATTCCAGCAGTCACAAAGCGCAGAATAGAAAGAAAAGGTTGAGAGAGAGAGAGAGAGAGGAGGGCAGCTTGGTCGGTTCAATCAGAATAAAGAATAGAGGGCCAATTGCAGTTTCACATAACCAAGAAGAACCCCATAAAAAAAATAAAAAAAAAAAAAGTCTTTTTCAACAACTCAAACATGCCATTTTCAAGGTCTCGCCACTTCATACCCACAATTCCGTAAAAAGGAATTTTTTTTTCCTGGGAACTCTCTTACTTTACCTTTTCTCGGAAAATCCCCAAGCAAAACAAAAGAAAAAAGTGTAATACAAGTTTCTACAGCTTCTTTCTTATTGATTTTCAATTATTTGGGTTTACGCAGAACTTTGGCTTTGAAGGGTGTATATCTGCTTTCTGGGTTTTCTGTTTTGCGACAAAGCTCCCAATCTCTGGTTTTGCAAGTTTAAATGCAAATCTACAGATATATGCCATCTTGGCTCTTCGACGTTCTCGCTTGCATGGGGTGAATTTTTCTTTCTTTCACTCCCTCCCTCAATATCGCTGTGTTTTATGTTCTGTTTGGTTGCTAAGGAAACTTAATGGAATTTGGGAGAATTTTTGAGATCTCGATTCTTGGTTGACAGAAGGGGGGGAAAGAGGAAAACGGAGTGTAGTTGGTGCGTTTTATCTGTTTGGTTGCTCGGAAAAAGCAATTGAGAATTCAAGGCAAAATATGCGAACTTTTTTTTGGGAGAACTTTTTTAGATTAATATTCTGCTCTGAACTGTTAATTATCTGGGATGAAAAAAAAAAGAGAGATTTTGTTTAGAGAAATGTTCTAACCTGAATTGTGAATTCTTTTGCTTTTCAGTGTAGCTTAGAGGATTTTCCTGTTTAGGGTTCTGGGATGGGAAAGAATAACTAGGTGGGAAAATAAAGCAATTTGTTTCTTTCCGGATTCCCTAGCTTTCTGGGGAACCAAACAGGCTCTAGGGTATTCTTTTGTTGCTTGCTCTCCTTGACTTGATCTGGAAGTTCCGTAATTGTGTTTGCTTGTTTGTTAAGCGAACTAGTATAAATGAATAGAGAGGCATTTGGGTCTTTTTTTTTTTTTTTGGCCATTCTTTACTTGATGCCTTAGGCTTTTGGTTGGAGTTTAATATTGATAGAGGAGTTTTGCTTTTGCATTGAATTTCTAAAGGAGCTAAAACTATGTATTCCAAGTGTTGTTTCTTGTCCCAAACGGAGAGATGCTTCAGAAACAAACCTTGCTGCTCGTTTTTAGTATTTTCTGGTGCTTGTTTTCGAGCTTTTTTGCTCTTAATTGTAGAGAAGTGCAAGCAAAAATTCAAGAAAGTTTTCAGTGTAAGAAGGGGAAAGGATTTTTTGTTTCTGATGATCTTGTGATTGCATAACAATTTTAGTAATCTGGACTAGCTTGCTTAGCCTTTCTTTTTAAGGAATGTTGGGAACAAAGTTTATCTTGATGGAGTTGTCTTTTTGCATATGGGAATGTCTTCATAAGCCTGGGAACTACGAATTGTCTCTCTTAGTTATCTTTGTGAAATTTCATGTACTCTTCTATGTGGGAATTGAATTGTAATTTTGTAATTTCTGTTTTGTTAAAAGTTTTGTTGTTGGGCCAATAGAAAAACAAAATGGTTGACTCAGTTTCATGCATCTATCTTTTTTTACTTGAATTTTTTTTTTCGTGCAACTAAATATATTTTTGTTTGTTAGTTAAATGTTAATTAATTGGTGAGAAAAAGAAAAGGTGATAGGCTTTGGCGCTAATTGAGATTTTCTAACGGCACTCCCATCAGCTTGTATTATTGTGGTGGAAATTTTTTCTTACTACTACTTAAAACTTGGTCTAGTATAGTCAGGAGTCGATATATCAGTAGTGCTTTGTTCATTTCATTTTCATTTTTCTTATTTTCTGTGGATGGCAGGTTTGAAGACTATTTGCTTAGTTTCTAATAATTTTTTTTTTTGCTTCTGCTTTTACAGTTCATAATAAATGTGGCTTTTAAATTGGCATTTTGAGTTGATATGTTGTGTTAATCAATATTTTGTGGTTGAACCTGATTCAAAACAGAGCAGAGGCTGTCTTGGATGCTTTACCAAACCCTTGGTTATTACTGCAGTAGATGACCCATCAAGGGGACTGAGAATTCAAGGCCGGCCGGTGAAGAAATCTAGTTTTTCAGAGGATTTTTGGAGCACTAGCACCATTGAAATGGAGAATGGTGGGCCCCAATCCTCCCAGAGAAGCGTCTCATTAACCACCACCTCAAACCATGCACCTGATCCCCACAGTACTTCTTCGACCAGCACAACCAATCCTCATGAATTTGTAAATCATGGCAAGTTCATACCAGAAACTTCCATCCATTCTCCATTTGGTTGTTTTTCTTTGGTTTTGCCTACACTTGACAATGTCATCCTCTAATTCTCAAGGTCACTCGCTTTAAGCAAAAACAAGTACTCCTTTCATTTTTTAAAGGACATATGTATATGTGTGTGTGCGTATATATATATATATTCTAATCTATGCTTGTGCTTTGCACAAAATCTGTAATCCTCTAGTATTGACTGTTGATACGGTCAACGACTCATGTCTACGAGACTTACCAAGAGAACAACATAAAGTAGGTTTCTTCTGTGCTTTTGTCTAAAACTTTGCAGCATTATTTTCATTTCGTTTTAGAAGTTGTTGATTTGTTGTTTAACATGGAACATTTCTGTTGTATCTATTAGAAAATGATCGTTCAAACATGAAATTTCCATCATCTAAATCCTTTTCTTTTTATTCATAAGCAAATCTTTGGACCAAACTCCTTTAATAATGGAGTCAACGGATGCAGGCCTTCTTCTTTGGAATCAGACAAGGCAGCAATGGCTTGGAAACAAAAACTCTCAGAATAAGAAGCAAATTCGAGAACCCAGAATAAGGTGAATCATCTAATCCCTCTTTAATAATAGCATGAAGTATATAGTCATACAACTAGGTTTGCCATTTAATAGAAGGGCTCTTTTAAACTTTTCCCCTGTCACCTATTGCCAATTTCTATTTTTATCTATACTTCCAAATTTCCAAGATACAAGTATTTTGGGTTATGAGGAAACATTTCTTAGCTTGTTGGCAATACGATTTTCCCTGAATTGGTAACTTGGCCTATCTCTTGCATTTTTGGCTTTTCCCCATCAAGGTTTTTATTATTATTATTATTATAAAAAAAAAAAAAAAAAAAAGCAAGAAGAAAAGCTTACTCTACAGTGTAAAAAATACCATCTCCTAGTCCTAACCATTCTGTTTTGCAGTTGGAATGCAACTTATGAGAGTTTACTTGGAACCAATAAGCCTTTCCCACAACCAATCCAGCTTTCTGTAAGTTGCTTTGGCTATGAAACTTGGTTCTTTTTTTTTAATGGTGTGTTTAGAAGAGCGGTCAAAGCTGAAAATGTTAACTTGAAAACTATAACATATGAGAGCTTTACATTTGCTTTTTACTATAACTATTGAGAGCTTTATATTGTTTGTATCAAGATACTAAACAAAGGCTTATTGATCTGTTTCTTAGAGGTTTGTTGGTCATATTTGGCAGGAAATGGTAGATTTCCTTGTTGATATTTGGGACCAGGAAGGCTTGTACGATTGAGCTCGCAAAACGGGAACGCATTTTTTTTTTCTCTCTCTCTTTATTTCCCCCATTGTTTTCTTCTGCAATTCACGTTCAAGTCTTTGGTGCTAAACAGATTCCAATTGCGGCCGCCAATTACTTCCCATGTTGTAGTTTGTGTTACACTTACTTTTTAGACTTGTTTGATGGGGTTGGAGAGAAAACACTTGTACAAATCTTCTTGTTCGACTTCTAGTTGGGTGTTAAAATCGAAAGTGTATCAATTGCCATGCCAAAGGATCTTCCGGAAAATCTTGTCTCTCTCTCTCTCTCTCTCTTTTATTTTTTTTTATTGATGTATAACAGCGCATTTTTAAGGCAAATCTGTTGTCTTGTTTGATTGAAGGAAAGAAAGGAGAGTTTTCTTTTGTTGTTGTGTTACAGTTTGATAAGGGAGGAAAGAGAATAAAATCACCTATGTTGTTTTGTATATGTACACAGATGTAGGAGAAGGTTGAGCCAAAAAAAAAAAATTAGGAGAAGATTAACAAAATCATATTTTTTATCCGATAATTATTTTGTTTCAGTTGCTGATCTTTTACTTGTATAAGATTTCCTTTGCTTCCCTCTGTAATCGTCTGATCTTGTTATTATAAAGAATAATAAAAAATAACAGTTCTAGGCATAGTTTAATGTTAATTTACACCTGACCTTGTGATAATGGTAGAGTTTGAATGCCTGAAGTTTCTTTATTTTTTTAAATCCACTAGAAAGTATAGAGTTTGAATACTTTGGATTCCTTGTTCTTTTATATATATATATATATATATATAATCAATATTGGAATGACAAGTGTAGCTCAATTCTCAAATACGGCTTTTTGAATCCTCAACCTTCTCTAAAATCATTTGAGACAAATTCAATGTCCCATTACGAATTCCTCCATTTACAATCTATTTGATGAGAGAGAAAGAAAGAAAGGATAAAAAAGACACAAAGGCACGGAATTATGGAAATACGAATTATATTGTTTCTTTTTTTTAATTTTGTTCGGTATTCTAAGAAGAAAAAAGATTAAGAGCCTTTTTGGTGGTGTATTGGATAGGATAATCTTAAAGGATTGGATTGGATTAGAAAGAATATGATAAAATTTTAACTAATCTAATTACATATTTAGTGTTGTCTTATTAGGATGGGGGTCTTTTGTAAAAATTTTTCAAAAATGTGAGTCAAGTTGTAATTTTTTTATATTAGAGGGGGCAAAAAATTAATTATAAAAAATTATTCATGTCACATGAAAATTACATTTAACCCTTATTTTTAAAAAAATTGTAATTTGACCTCAAATTTATAAAATTTTCCAAATAGGTTCTTGAAGATTTTTACAATGTATAAAGGTTATGTTTAATCCCATGTTTTAGCAAGAGATTGCATAATCCCTTTCCAAGGGGATTCAAACATGAATCGAATAAGCTTTTATTCAATCTAATCATTTAAAGTTTTTTATCAAACAAAGTATTAAGATTTAATTCAATCCAATCCTCCATAATCTTGGATGCTAAACATGCCCTTAGTGAATAAGTGATCAAGAAAATGATTATTTCATGTCATTGAATAGGTAATTTATTCAATGTTATTTTGATTTGAAAATTGGGATAAATAGGTAATTTGACTCTTTGTTCAAGTAATAACAAATTCTCTCTTCAATAATCTCGAAAATGTTTTGATGGATTAAAATAGTGGAGCCCCACGCTGTAAGTGAAACATTTGTAAGCAAAAAGTTTCATTAGCAAAATGACTTTTAAAAGATTTTAATTTACAAAATGATTTTGTAACGATCCCATGCAACTATATAATAGTTCAATACAAAAATACATAATTATTTTGCTAATTTTACCTTTAAGAGTTATCATTTTAACAAATTCTCTATCGTTTAAGGGTGGGTTTTTTTTTTTTTTGGCAAATTACATGCTATTGTATTATATTTATAAAAAAAAATTATATCATACTACTACACATATGTTATATATGTAAAAGTTATACAATACTTATATGCATTTAATATTTATAAAAAATAAATTTTATAAGATTATATTTATAAAAATTCTACATTTTTGTCACTTTTTTTTCCTCCTCTATTCTCAAAAAAAATAAAAAAACCTGGGCTGCTTATGGATCCGACGGTTGATGCAGAGTTAGCGTTTAGATCCACATGTTCATCTTCAGCAATCAGCATTGATTTTTAACTATCTTTATATATAATTTTATTTTATTTCAACTCCTTTAATTCCTATTCGGTTGCCACATGCCCACATGGCGGGATTCATTGTTACCATCTCCCTGCAGATTCCAATCCACACGTGTTTTCTGCCGAATAGATTCCACGCTTGTTAGTCTAGTCAAATCAGGTAAAGAAACAAATTATGGCTGCCTTCTTTCTTTTCTTTTTTTTCCCCTATGGACAAACAGCGCAAATTTATCTTTCAATGCGTTAGACAATGGAGCCGTGGCTGCATATATATATCTACATTATCTAAACATGTATATATTTTTGTTTTGAATGGTTATGTTTTGAGTGAGTATTATTATTATTATTTGTTAATGGTTATAATAAAGTGAATAATTGATAAAAAATAATAATTAATGAGATTAAAATCTTATCATATTACAATTTTAATCTAATTATTAAAAACTGAGGTCAATATTATAATTATATATATAGTAAGCATGTTACAGGTTAGAAAGGTTTGAGAATGAAAAGCCCTCCCATAACATTATGTAGTGGCTGCCCACATATAAGCACATTAGAAAGGTGTAAATTTGAAGAGCCATCAAATATGGACCTAGAAGTCAATATATTATCACTAGAGTATAATAATATACTTAATTATTTATTTGTTTCACGTTTGCCGTGTTACACGTTTGATGCAACTTTATTGCTAAATTATTTAATTTTTGCTTAAAAGAAATTATGGATTCCTTCTATGTCGTGTCTTCTTTTTCTAGCCCTTCGAATAACTCATATTAGGTTGTCATTTATAAAACATTTGATTAGTTCAACAGCAATCTTTAAGTTTCTTTTATCATTTTCATTTATTTTCTGATGTCATTTCTTTACCACTTTTTTCTCTCTTCTCTGGACAAGACATTGAATGTAATAAAAGCTTTTGTCCCACGACTTCCAACACTGATAGTGGCTCTGGGCCAGCCTGATGTGAACTGTATGAGATAAGATGGGGCAGCCTAAAAATAATCACGTTATTTTCTGGTTTTTTTTTTCTTTACGCATTTGTTGGATAATATTTTGAGACCTATCATTATTAGACGGTGTTTGGCAGCTTTACGTTATAATTGTTCTTTTTATTATAATATATAAAAATTTTAAATTATTTATAATTAAATTTATTGTGTGAACTATTTTAGCCAAACACCAAATTATTTATCTGAGTAAATGAGGTTTTACTTGCTCTAACTTTGCTCGTACAAACACCTAATAATGCAAGAAAACCTCACATCAGTGAATAATGTCAAGTAACTAACATGATTTATCATTCAATGACTGGCAAATATTACTACTATATTCCGGAAATATCAGCTTTGTTGTTGTCACATCCTTTTATATATATATATATATATATATATAATGTATATATATAAAACCAAAAGCACGTTCATTTAGAGTGTATTTAAAAAGCAACTTAAAAGCTATCTGTTTTAATTATATATAATGTAAAATTATTATATGTTATAGACTGTTTGGCTAGTTTTATCTTTAAGCTAAAATTTGTTTTTGAAACACATTCTTTATTTATTTTTTACACATGACAATTGTATTGTTCCCTACACCAAACATGGTATGTACACCAAAGCAACTAATGAAATACCATAACGATATATTAATACCCTTTTTTTTTAATGAATTTTAGATCCATTTTGATTGTTCTTTTGATTTTAGTGAAGAATAAATAATCATGTCCTTCAACTAAGATTGGCTGTATACCTGTTTGGGTCTTGAAAATACAATATAATAATAACCATGATGTTTACACTTTTGGCTTTGTGTATATCAAATTAGGATACTTCAAGTTGTCTTCTTTTTTTTTTAGAACTTCAAGTTGTCTTTTTAGCAGGTTAATTTAAAGCAAACACAGGTTTAAAGAATTAAAGTTTGTAACTGCAACTTAATGGAAACCCATATTTCGTGCACAAAAATGGGGATGCAATATTTGAAGTGTGTTGGTTACATATATTTATATATAGTCAAATTAATCTATGTAAATTGGATAAGTTGGAGGGCATTATTAGAAAAAGAAGTGAGAGAGAATCCAATAAAAGAAATTCAAGTAGAGGAGACATGAATGACTCTGCCCATGAAAATATGAAAGACGGTGTGGGTGTCTGGGTGCCTAGGGCATCCAAAGTGGGTAAGAGGAGTTGAATAATACTGTTATTGTCAAAGTTGTGGCGTTAGCCTTATCAAAAACATAAACAAGTTGTGGCCTCAGAAATTTTAATTATTCCATAAAAAAAATTTAATTATGGAACTTATAAGTGATGCTAATATTTTGGTGAATAAAAGGGTAGAGAGGCCGCACACGTTAAATAATATCCGTATTGAGTTATACCTATTTATATCGAAAGAGAAAACGCATCATCTTAACTCCATTAGAAGTTATTGAACGTTGAGTTATGGTTTAAAAATAATAAGTTTAAAGAGCTTTTTATGAAACTCAATCTTGAAATCTCTCATCTAGTAAATTTCTTAAGAGAAAGTTCAATGCCACTACCCACTATACGCCACTCCTTTTATAGCTCCATAATTGATCGGCAACCTACTTGTGGTTCTAACTAGCGGAAATTGACTTGTTTAAAAATTAAGTAAAGGAAAAAAAGACTTAAATCCTCGGATATCATATGTCCAAACTTTTTAATTTGTTGTTTTTCTTTTGTTTTTATGCTTTTGAGTATGATATATGATATTATTACATAAGAGACTTACTATTAAGATTTTTCTATATGTCTTATTTTTTTTAAAAAGATTTAAAAGACCCAATTTTGGGTTTTATTTATTTATTTTTTTCATTGGTTTTAAAGCATACCTTGGTAACATTTTTTAATTTAATGTAGTTGATTTCCACTCTTTTGCAATATTTCGCTACAACAACTACTGCTCTAACTAATTATCCACCCTTTCTAAGTGTGATTTTTGTAGAGTCATATTATTTTTTATCGAGTAAAAAATGAAGAGATTACGTAGGCGATCTAAGAAAAGATTACAGAAAAAATAGTTTATAATATTTTCTGCCAAGAAAACAGAAAAGAGTTTATCATATTCACTACCCAGAAAAATCATAATAAGAAATACTGAATATTGAAGCTTTTCTATAAAAAAAGACTAAAAATATCACTAACAATAATTGTTGCTAATTGTTAGGTTTTTAACCCTTTCATATGTATAACTTGGCACGTGTATTTTGTTGACTTTTTGAAATGTGATGTAACAAATTTTACATATTATTTTTCTAATAGTTTGTATAAAAGCACTGTTTATTTTTGCTCAGTTTAGTAAATAGATTCGAATTAATGATTTGATTTGAGTTTGTGTGATTTGAATTAGGATTTGAGTTAGTGATTTAAATTGTTATCTGAATTGATGTTTGGATATGCATTTAAGTTTTAATCTGAGTATAGAATAAAATTGAAATTTGTGTTTGGAGAGGTAGTGAAAATAGTTTTTAATTTATTAACAAATCTAATAAAATCTTAATGTTAATAATCCTAAAAAATATGCAATATAGATCTTGATTTATTCCTCTCTTCACTAGGAACACAATGAAAAAAGAATCATCTCAATTAGATAACAAATGAAGAAGTTATGATTCTTTTCCTTAAATGTAGGAGAGATAATTTTAGTTTTTACTATAGTAGAAATATTCGAGTATCAAAAGTTTAGGAGAGCTAGAATTCTGAAAACTTAGATTCTTGATACTCAAAGGATTCGAATTTTGAGAGAAACAAACACGTATCCAAAGGATTCTTAATACTTAAATCCAAATTTGAGTCCAAAAAATCTAAAGAGTTCTCGAAACAAATAGCCTTTTGTCTATCGGGTCTTTCACTCATAATGTTTTAAAATTGTAAAGGCTCTTGTGCACGTATCTGAACGTATCAATCTGCTATATATTGGATGTTCATTGTTAAACTTCAAGAAAAATGTATAGCATTGTTTTAAAATAATACCAACTTGAAAAAACAATAACAATAATGATGATGATGATGATGATGCAAGCTTGAAATACCTGAGTGGGTCGTGAACCTGTGGTATCAACGCTTTCGCGCGGCCGCCATATGTACAACCCCCGGGCATGCAGATAATATGCACATGTAGTTAAGGAAAAATATACAATGTTATACATGTACAATACACACACATATATTGATATATAACACAACTACGTGCCCAAATGTCTATCGTATTATAATTTGTTATTGTAAACCGTTTCTCTGAATCTATTTCTATGCCAGCCACATTGCTTTCCAATCTCATGATTTTAATTGTCTTCTTTGTATATTATTTCCTACTGAATGTCGAAACAGTACGGGTCTAAATTAATGAATCTGTACGGGCACAACATGTTAAAAATAAGCACAGCATAATTTGACATGGTTATTAAGTGGGTTACTTCAAGATATACACATCGAATGGATTAAGTTGATATGACTCACGTGCAAACACGTTAAAAACAAAAACACAATAAGTAAGCTTGAAACAGACTCAACAAACGGCGCGACTATAATACATTATTGTACCCTTCTTTTTTTCCTTAAAAAGATTATTTCATTTGAGTTGTTTGGTAAGGTTTTCAATGTAATAGGGCCTTTTAAATAATATGCTTCATTTTGGTTAACAACTAATTTTTTTAAACTCAATACTTAAGTTATTTTTTCTTATTTTGTTTATAATTTTACTGTTACGCAAGATTGAAAGATAGGCAAGTTGAGAGCACAATACAAATATAAATGAGTTGTGAATCAGGTCTAACACCATAAATCATAAACGAGCCTAACATGATTATTAAATAAATCAGTACAACTACTTGCATCTTAATAGACCCAAAATAAATGAGCCATGATACGACATGACCCATTTGATAATACTATTCCTTATTAATACCCACAGCTTGTTTTTTTTTTGAAAGGATATGCAAAGTTAATTGTAATAAATTAAAAATTTTGCTGTTAGCCAAAATTAAGTGCTTTGATAAGAGACGTCATCTCAAATAATAAATAGGAATGGCATTGGCCACTAAATTCCCCACTTGGATACTTGCGTGTAACTTAGAATTAGTGAAAGCCATTCCTGTGGATGAAAGAAATGCATAACCTCAGCATCAAGCAAAGCAATACACAAACACAAAAGCAACGTTTTCAACATTAATGGGCAAAAAGAGAAAAAGGGTCATCTTAAAATTTGGGAATGATCACTTGCTTGCTAGTCTAGTTGACTATATAAAGGGGTTTGTCGTTTGATGAAGATATCATGTGTTCTTCAAATCATTAAGCGATAAGATGCTTTGAAGTCATCATGGAATTAGGAGATAAACGATTAAAAGCAACTCAATTTACGTACGGTTTTCATTTCTTTTAAGGTTGGAATGATTCAACGGACCGAACTTTCAATCTTTATTGGGAAGGCCAACATAGTACTTTAACCAAGTTGTGAGAAAAATCAAAGAATAAAAAAAAAGAGTGGAAAAAAAAAACACCTAAATTGCTAAACAATAAAACAAGGTCCTACTCCACCCCGTTGTTAGTGCATGTTTTTAGATCATTAAAAATCTAATCTTAAATACTTTTATGCAAATTTAACGGCTAAATGATAAATATCTTAATAAATTACTTTTTTAATACCTATAAAAAATTGCCTTAAAACAAATACTAATTTAGTTTGAATCGAGACTCTACGTAATATTAAAATTATAGTAATTCCCCACTTGGTTTTATTTCTCCAACTTTGATGCCCAAATACATATGCCCTTGGTTTTTGCATTACGTACGGCAATTTTGACGAGGAAAAAGGACAATATGGATGTACGTGAGCTGGATATCTCTCGAATCCTATACTATGCATAAGAGCTCAACTTGAGTATTGTAAATAAATTTGTTTCGTATATATCCATATATGTGGGTGTACATATACATACATATATATATATATATATATATGCAACTAGGAATTGGGTTGGTCTTTTTTAGCCCTTAAAGAAACGCTAAAAGGAAAAAGGAAAGAAGGTATAATTTATGGTGTAAGAGGTTCCTAGATGGATCATATATAATATATACACATGCAAGTTCGACGTTGGATGAGTTGGAAACATTAGATTATAAGCAACCTGGTCTTTGGCATTTCTTTACTAGGAAATCATCCTCAAGTTGGGAGATTAAACTAATTTTGTTGAATGATTCATTGAACATATATATCTTTTCCAGTATTATTTCAAATCCAAGTGTGCGTGACGTCTATATCTATATTAGTTGCAAGCAATCTCTCTCTTTCTCTCTCTTTTCCCTTTCTTTCTTTTGAACAAATCCATGTTTTTTTTTTTACTTAATATATTTACTATGTAAATAATATTCTGTCAGTTGGTTCAATTGATTTGGGAGACATCGTGACTTGACTTCCTAATCAACCCAAAGAAATATTCCTCGCCTTCCTTAGTATTACTGTCACGCCCCGGAGTACGGGAGGTGATGTGGTGGTTTAGTTAAATTAATTGAGTAAAGATTTAGTTAAAAATAGGGTTTTAGAAGGAAATTTATAAAAAAAAAAAGGTGATAATTTTAAAATCATTTGAATAGAAAAGTTAAATAAATAAATAAAACACCATAATAATTAAACAAATAGAAATAACATTATAATAATTAGGTATGGGGTGGAACGCGTATGAGTCCCACTAGCCCACATATTGTGCACACACATATAGTATTGACAATATTACGATACAACCACAGTCCAGAATGAAAGAGAAGTTAAAGTCTTACATGCCTTGAATGATAAATTAACCTACCAAATACTTCTACTGATCGTAAGTCCGGTCGGCGGACTCCTCTCCAAACCTATGCTGATATTCACCTAGGGTTAAGATTTTAAAACAGATAAAATGTGAGCGAAAGGCTCAGTAGGACTATATTTAGAAAATTATTCAACTTTAAAAGAAATTGCATAAATCAAATAAACATATAAAAATGGACTAGAACAATCAACGAATAAATAATTA
>CAMOHE010026095.1:0-43591 GCA_946598075.1 Artocarpus hirsutus | reverse complement strand
TATGGACTCTTGACTTTGTTCATCACTTCATCTGTAGTTGACGTTTCTTGTTGCAGTGAATGATTATGTTTCTTAATTTGTACTTTTGAATATGGTCACTGTCTTTAGACATCAAACTTGCTTGTTGTTGAGAATGCTTTATGTATTATCATCTTATATTTTCTACAAATTTTCTTCACTTAAAAAAAAAAAAGGTCCAAAAAATTATATTAGGCAATAGCATAGGTTTAAACCGCCTTAACCCGCCCGCAATCACCCAAAACCAAACCGAAACCACCCACCATGTGGTGGGCGGTTTGCGGGTTGGTTAATCGCCAACCCGCCATCCTTAAAAACCACACCGCACCCGCCCAAAAACCGTCAAACCGCCCGTTGTTCACCCTTAGGTTGTCTTGTCTTTCCCTACACACTTTATTTTTATTTTTTTTTAGTTAATAGCTGTAAAGATGCCTGAACTTTTAATATAGTAAAAATTTAATCTTTGAATTAATTTAATAAGTTAAAATAATCCTTAAATTTTTAATATTGTAACAATTTAGTCATTAAACTAATTCAATATGCTACAATAATCCCTAAATTAGTTTTTAATAGCAAAATCAATTATATCTATTAATCATTGTCAAAATTTGAATGGACAACATCATGATAGCTTTCACCTGCAACACTTCTCTCCATAATAGTGACCTCATGTCACTCCCTTGCTACCCCTGATTGCAACAAAATATTCTCGTAGGTGTCCTACCAATTACCTCACCTAACTAGTCATACTGTGCAGTCAAAGGGCCACTGCATCGACTATTACTATTTAAGTATTTAAATTAATTTAAGGACAATATTGTTATACTGTTAAAAGTTTAGAAACTTTTTTTAATCTATTAACTTAATTTAAGGACCAAATTGTCATAATTTTAAAAATTTAGGAATTATTTTAGCCTATTAAATTAATTTAATAACTAATTATCATAATGTTAAAAGTTACTAGACTTATAGAGGTATTTACCTTTTTTTGGTTCACGATTTCCTGCCAAGTGCCAACAAACTTATACAGTTATACTTTTGCTCTCAAAGAACAAGAACTAAACATATACAGCCTCATATTTCAATTTTTCAACGTATATCTCTCAATCAAAATCCGTAAAAAAAGGCCATATTTCTCATGCCAAACGTGGAGGAGGAGGTCCTTATCGTTTGCACACAGGCTGCTACGGGGAAGGAGATGAGGAGAATGCGATGTATGCATGTAGCCATGGATGGGGCTAGGATTCGTGCTGTCAAAGGAGGATGATGAGGAGTCACGAACATAAAGAAGGAGGCCATCGCAGTTGGGCAGAGGGTAGAATGAACGGTGTTCACGCTACTGTGGCAGGGTGGGTGGCTTGGGTTCTTGCCACCTTTGTGGAGGAAGAGGATGGGAGTTGTTGAAGACGGCAAAGGAGGTTGCCAGTGTTTGGGTTTCATAGGCAGGCCAGGGTTTGGGTCTTTTTTCCCCCTTTCCTAAGGGTGTTTGAACCAGAGTCAATACTCAACCACATGAAAAAATTATAAACATATATATATATATATACATATATATATATATATATATGGAATTTGGATGGAAGCTCCCTTCACTATTTTAAGAGTCATTGGACAAAAAATTCTTGTTTATTTAAGGAAAACGTGTCATAAGTAGCATCATTTAACTTTTTCTCTTTTTGGTGATAATTATGGTACAACCTTTTATTACAGTGAACTGAAGGAGTTGATCTAGGGAAATTGTAGTTATATATTCATTCATTGGACATGTTTGTCATTTTATCCGTATGGCGCATCATATGAAGATGACGACTTAACCTTACAAGAGTTAAACATACCACTGTTTGCAGTTGCATTTAATTTTTGTTGATACGATATATAAGCCATACATAAATATTTTTAATTATATACCTGTTTACTAGAGTGTGGATTTTTTTTAGTAATAATGTTGTGAATACTTGTTAAAGCACAATGTATAATACACCAAATGCAACATTTAAATTTTCCATCAATTTTTTAAATACAAAAGGAGGATTTTTTTTTTTTTTTTTTAAGTTGCTTGGATACCTTTTTTTCCTTGGATGACATGTTACATGTTGACAATACTAGTACAACGGTCGGTCGATATTCAAGAATAATCTTTTTTGTCATCCTAAATGAGTATATTGAAAAAGGGATGGTGATAGTTGATAAGAATTTTAATAGAGAGGGCATAATAGCTAGAACTCCAAAGTGATTGTTTTTATTTTGTGGTGACAAAATCAAGAGTCATTTCAAAGTTGAGGAGCTTATGAACCAAAAAATTAAATAGACATTTACTTAACAATATTTCCACTTTGATAGGAAAAAAACTAACTTCTAAGTAATAAGTTATCTGTTAATTTTTTAGTAAACCGACTTTTTTAATAAGTTTAAATCTTTAAAATGGAGCTTATCTTTCTTTATATTAACAAAATTTTGATACTATAAGTATTAATAATTGGAATAAATCAATCATTTTTTAGGCCTTTTTTTTTGGAATAAAGTGTGCCGACTCTATCATAACCATTTGGTTGCAAAGAGGAAGTTTGGCATTAACGACAAAACAGATGTCATTGTAGTGGTTCATTAAAGAAAACTACATGAAATATCCCTAAAAATATCGTTTATTAAAACTATCCTTTTTTGACTTTTTAAAACTACATTTTTTTATTTTATTTTTTTAAAATACTAATTATACATTTATTATCTTGCCTATTTACTATCTTGCCATTATGTTTCACTATCAGTAATTAAAACCCTAATTTTCTCTCTCTATCTGGCTCTCTCTTCTGTCTTTCTCAACCAAATAGTATCTCTCTCCTCTCTTTCTCTAAGCTTTCCTCGCTTTCTCTCTCCCCCCCTATTTCTCTCTGCCTTTTTCACTCTCTCTCCTCCTCGACCATCATAACTTCTCACCAGACCGTCGTCAATCAGATCTACGCCTTAATCACCATTGTGAAGTAGTACGGCAATAGGAGCTACTGAAAACTCGCAATCCTCTTTGTCGCTTCAGATGTCAACGAGGATGGAGCTCTAGACGTGGACGCCTCTACCACTAATCTCACCAAACTTCACAAGACTCTTCAATGTCGTGGCTTTGAGATCTTGTTGGAGAGGGAAGAACAACGAGGATTCTGACGAAGAGGCTGTAATGTCGTGAGGATTCTGTTGAGGATTCTGACTTCGTTAACGTCAATACCAAGGCCGTCGACATTAACATTACTGTGGTGCATATTGTTTAAGTTCGATGGCGTCACTAGAATCTCAGTGTTCTCCATCAATCATGCACCATAGATCCAAAGTCACCGTTGCTATTTTAGAACTTGGTAAATTAGCATTGTGAAATGTAAATTATGAAATGAAAATTAGCATTGTACTTTGATTTTGTGATATATGTGAGATTTGTGAGATTAGTGTTTTTGATTTTGTGTTTTTGTTTGATTACTGGAGGTAGGTTTCAGGACAGAACCTAACAAGTTTCAGGACGAGTTTCGGTGGGTTTTAATACAGAAACTAGTGGGTTTTTAGGATTTTGGTAGATTCCAGGTCAAAACTTGGCGTTTCCAGACAGAACCTGGTATGTTCCACTCTGGTATTCCATATGAGGGAATAAAAGGGAAAGGTAACTTGGTCTTTTAATAAATCACTATTTTCTAATAAAATGACAATTTTAATAAGTAGTTTGTTGAATGGCATTTTTAATAAGTTGGTGCATTTGGGGGCCATTTGTGTTTTTTGCCCTTAAAAGGAAGAGAAAATGGGTTCACTCGTTAGTCAGATTAGACCCATTAAAATAAAACCCACTATTCAACTAAGGCTTTGCCTAGAAAGAAGAACATGAGGAAAAATAGTTAAAACGAGCCGTTGTTGTGACACCTGAGAATTTTTAGTGCATTGTAAATGTAATAATTAATGGATTATATTAAATAAAATACATATCACAAGGGTCATTGTTTTAATCTGATTTTTATGATAAATTCTATAAAAGTGAAAATGAAATTTCTAAGATTAAAAACCATGCCATAGTCTTAAACAAGGAAGAAAGGGTATGAAAAGAAGCTAGAAACCTTAATTGTTGCAAAATATTTTTGCAACAAATTTAGCGATAGAAATACAATTTACGAAAAAATACTATATAGAAATATGAAAAATTATACAGTATTAGAAATTATACAATAAAAGAATTATACTGATAAAGTAATACAATGTAAGAAATTATATTGATAAAGTTATGCAATATGAAAATTATACCGTAAAAGCAATGCAGTGTAGGAATTAGAAAGTATAAAACTAACTAGTATAGGAATTATAATGTGTAACGGATTGGATAAGTATGGAAGGTTGCGAGACCTCATAAACTGTATAAAAAATAATACTAGAAGTATATAAATACAGTATTAGAAATTATGCAATTTACAAAAAAATACTATATAAAAATATAGAAAATTATACAATATTAGAATTAGGCAGTAGAAGAATTATACTAATAAAGTAATACAGTGTGAGAAATTACACTGATAAGTAAGAAATTACATTGATAAAGTTATGCAATATGAAAATTATACTGTAAAAAAATAAACTGTATGAAAATTATACTGTAAAAAAATTACATTGATAAGTATGGAAGGTTGCGAGACCTCATAAACTGTATAAAAAATAATACTAGCAGTATAGAAATACAGTATTAGAAATTATGCAATTTACAAAAAAATACTATATAAAAATATAGAAAATTATACAATATTAGAATTAGGCAGTAGAAGAATTATACTAATAAAGTAATACAGTGTGAGAAATTACACTGATAAGTAAGAAATTACATTGATAAAGTTATGCAATATGAAAATTATACTGTAAAAGCAATGTAGTGTAGGAATTGGAAAAAGTATAAAACTAACTAGTATAGGAATTATACTATATAGAGGATTGGAAAAGTACGAAAAGTTGTGAGACCTCATAAACTGTCTAAAAAAGAATACTAGTAATATATAAAAAATACTATTAGTGTAAATTTAAACTATGTTAAAAAGTACAATGGGCCCACTTGAAGACACTTCAAATGTAAAAAGTTCACCATATCTCCTCTAAAGTGGCTGGTTGTGATGAGTGGTAGGAGTAACTTTATGAAAAGTGCAATTTAGTCCATATACTAAGTAATTTTGCAATTAAGGGCCTAAGTGGATAACCCACCAAAGTGACACCTTTAAGGATGAAATTTTGTCACATTTCCCATATAAGGAACCAGTTATGGCCATGCATTTAAATGCATATGTTAATTGCAATTTGGTTAAAAAAAAGTGAGACTTCATGTGATTAAGGGAATAGTTGAAAGATATTTCTTGTCTCCACCACTTTTGCTCCATGAAAAGCACAAGGAGCTCACTTCCTCTTCCATGAAAACCGTCCAAGGTTCCTCCCTTCTTCCTCAAATATTTTTCAAGAAAACAACCCCAAGTCCACTTTAGAGACAAGTTCAAATATTGTGGATCAAGGAAAAACAATTTTTAAGGTAAAAATCCAAGCTTTGTTCTTTAGTTTCTAAGTGTTTTTTCTTGAAGTTTTGATATGGGTTATGATGGATTATGTCATGATTATTGTCAAGGAGGATTAACAAGGTTTTCAGCATCAAAGAGAAAGATCAAAAAGCTTGGGAAAATTCTAAACCCTAAACCTTAAGTAAGTTTATGCATATTAAGTGTTTAATATGTAATTTCTGGTATGTATGAGCCAAGACATGTAAAGAGACTTTATGGCATGATTTTATTATGGGTTTTGTTGATGATGATGATGATGTGGAAAAGTTGAGAAACTAAGGTTTTAGGGAAAAAGACAAAGCATGACAAACTTTTCCTTAAACACAAAGTTTAAACACTTAAGGGGTTTGATAAAGTGTTCTGGACTATGACATATTAAATAAGTGTTATGACATGATTATCTTAAGTATTAAGTGCTTAATGGTAAGCTCAGAAGCTTAGAAGGGTTTAAATGAAATTAAACTTAAGGAAAGTAAGTTAAGAAATGTTTTGGTACAAAAAGTATGTTTAAGGGCTATTTTGAAAGAATTGAATGTTTGAGGCCCCTAGAGGCCGAATCAGTCTCTAAGTTCAACACATAGATTATTGAAAACATTGAGCTAAATAACTTTCTTGAGACATTCCACTCGAATTCTGATCGAAAACAAGTCGACACACGATGATTTCAGTTCTGTCTTTTCAAAAACATCATCAAGATGAATGATTTTGAGGAAAGTTAAAATACAAAAATTGTAGATCTCTTCAAAATGATTAAAAATTGCAGATGATTTGTCAAAATTCTATATTGATTTCAAGTTATGAATTTTATAAAATCTTAAGCACAAAATTTCGTTAAAAAAAAATCATATTTTTTGAATTTGACAAAAGATCTTTTGTAAATTTTAATCCTTATAAAAAACTACACGTTTTTGGTATAAAGCATTTGCTTTGGTCTAGAAGGCAAAAATATCAAGATTTTGTGTTTTGAAAAAAAACTGTAAAGCTGAGAGGAACGAAAAATTTTCACTTAGTACAAGTGGCTATACAGTTGTGGGCTGAAAGTAAAACTATGTTTAGAAGACCAAAAGGAATTTGAAAATTTCCTAAAGAAAGTATGATAGGGCCAAAAAGGTCAAGATATTCATATACGGGTCAAAACCGTAAAAGTTTTGATGAAAAGTATTTTTTGTAAAAAGCAAACCAATAATTGGTTTTTCATAAAGCTATGAGAAACAAAGAAATGTAAGCTTTATTTTAAAACGGGTTCCGAAAGTTTTGTAAGACTCATTAAGAGCAAAATGATCAATTTGTGTAAAAAGGTCAAAACATAACCGAAATGCCTAATTTAAAAACACCTCCCTTAGCAAGAATTTTTCCTAACCTGTAAGACAATTCAAGATTTCTCAGCACTATTACAGCACCAGTTTCGAGCAGATTATTATTCGGCAGTCATCACGAAACAGCTTCAGTGTATAGTTTCACGACAATGCTGTCTCTGTAATATTCTGATTTTGTGTTTCGTGCCTCGTAAATTACATAAAATTCTGAGAAGGAACAGATATACCATACACACAGCTCACAAAGCCTTCCCAGTAGTTCTTGCCTTGGGCCTCATTTACAGATTTGCTCACCAAAGAATTATTTTACAGCCAAACCAAAAGACTATTTTACAATCAAACACACATAACATAGCACATTGAATCAAATTAAAAAAAAAAAAAAACGTTAAACAGGAGCCAAAAAAAAGGCCTCATACGGTAGGGTGATTTATTCTTCGACGTATCCGATGAATTTGAGTCTGGAGATGTACAACTGCATACTGAATAAGGGCCCGTTTTTCCGCACCTGCTCCAGCAAACAAAACACAATCAGGTGCAATGAAGAGTGAAAATGCAAGAAACAATCACCGTTTGGTATAGTTTTAGGAGTTTTCAGAAATGTTTTTGCACACCTTTTTAGACAAATATTTCAAAAACTCTCTCAGCATAATTTTCAAAAAATTCTTATTTTCTAAAACAAAATCATGTTCACCTATTATGAAAACACTACCAAACGGGCAACTTAGAGAAGATTCTACATATCAACAATGGTTTTGGTGGTGGCTATCTTATTTACCTCTCAACAGCAGAACCACCAAGCCAATAGGACATAGCGTCTCTTTAAAACTTTGTATTTTCGCATTAGATTCTACCTTCTCGAAAAAATACACTTTTTCTTCGAGCATTAACAAAGAAATTCTTTTGTGACAAGCAACAACTACATTCGTTGGCATCGCCATCCTAGGCCGGATTATCTAAAGGCTTTTCCGACTGTTTGTGTGAAGGGCCTATCTTCAATTTCTCACTTTCTGCAGCTTTCCTCATTTCTAGCTCGAGCTGCATGCAGTTTTCCTTGTGGGCTTTATTGAACATCTTCTCGAAGTTGAACAAAGATGAAACAACTGTGACAGTAAATTATTTAGTAAAATAAGGTTCTGTGATTACATTGGGCAAAAAAGTATGGAAGATTGGGAAAACTTTCAGGATAAGCGACTGAAGAAAGCATATATATTGGCAAGTGTAGAACGACTTAAAGAGGCCAGTTCAAGTCCCGAAGATGCATCCAGTCACTCAGAAAGAGTGAGAGCGTGAAAGTTCTTTTTTCTTTTTGTGAATTTATTATGCCCCAAAGCAAACCATCCGTCATTTGGAAAAAAGTCAGCAACAAAAATACTGAACTCAAAACCAGAACATCTACGGGGTTGGTTTTCAGTAATACCTTGTTCAAAAGTACATCGAGCAAGATCCTCTCCAAAATAAAGAATCAATGCATCCACATTCTTACCCTGGAAAAAGTCGAATGCGTAAACAATAATCTCATGCAATAAATACAATTAAATCATTATATTAGCTTCAAAAGAAAGACCTACTACAGCAGAATATAGTGAAGCCAACGATCTCACTTCAGCTTCAGCATATTGGAGGAACTCCTTTAAGGTCTACAGGAAGAAATGGAGGCGTCAAAACCGGAATAGAAGAGGGTAAGGTATAACATAAAATGCGGTAACCCTCATTTTCAGCCTTTGGTTTCAAATTTAGCATTGCAACCTTATACACTACACATATAAAACACAAAGCTCAGCATTTCGGATAAATTTAGGCCAGCTCAGTCAAGGACAAACTTGACTCATCTTTTGCAACTGAAAACTAACATTTTTAAAATAAACCAATCCTTAAGACAACAATATCACTGAAAAAAAAAGAATACAAGAGGGCAAAGGAAACCAAAATGAGAACAAATAATCATCAAAAATCTAAAGAAAGGAAGTGTGGAAAACTAAATTGTAGCAGAGAAATTCTTTTATTCTCACATTTGATCGTTGTAACAACTTTATCCACTACATACATGCATACAAATACCTTACAGAAATTTTCTGAGATAGGACCATCATTGTCAGCAGCAGATAATTCCTGAATAACTTTCTCCAATCCTTTGCTTATGGCTTGCATTTCCTCCGCCAAAACTTTTAGTTGTATCTAGAACATTTTTACAATAATCAGTTGAAGTATTTATTGACATATGGTTGTCAAACACAAACAAAACCAACCTTTGATGCAGATTCCAAGCTGCCAAGATCTTCAGAAAAATCTAGAACTTCCGGTAGTTTGTCAGCAAGTACCTGCAGCTCAATGAAAAAAACTGGATGTGACCAACGAGTATGAATATCAGAACTCTCTATATCTGTAAAATACTTTTCAGTTAAACACAAACACCTTACACATAAAATACCGTTAGAAAACTGACAGACTAAACACTAGTTCAATTTTCAGATTAAGCCCCTAAATCCCTGCTGCCGTCATTATTTAGGTTTTACTAAAATAAATTTTGTTTTTTGAAATAAAAACATCTAATATTTTAAATACAGTTTCCTTCCTCATAACAAAAATGGTCAGGTCCCGTTTATCAAGCATTTAACTGTATGCAATTTCGCAACAGAATGGACCAACTAAATTCTGAATACAATCCAACAGAAGAATACCAGCTTATACCTTGCAAAGATAATGCATAAGAGTCATCTTGTTGTTCCTTGCACGGGTCTCGGTGAGTTTAAGGAGGCTATCCAACTTAAATCCAACAGCAGATCCTAGTAGAGGATGTTGATGAAATTAGTTACTATGAATGATATCAGGACTCAGGAATATTAAAAAGTGAAAATGTCGCTTGTATTATAACTACATCCATTTTATGTTGTTGCTCATCTAGCTTCTTCTTCCAAAATAGAATTATAAATAATTGATTTCCACAAGCCTCTCATGCTGTGCAGTCAAACCACGGAGACCTAACAATTTATTTTCAGAAACTGCATGACTTACATTAAAAAGTCATTTGAAGATTTTCTCATGAAATATTATATCATTTTGGTCATTATTGCAAGCATGGACGCAAATTTCGGCGAAATTGGCACTGAAATATCTTTCCACTATAATATAGATTTTGGCAAAATATCAGAGAAATGTCAGAAATATTGGTAAATATCAGTGAAAATATCGATATCGGAAAATCCCTAGTGCATTTTGTACAAAATTTTGGTACATATCATAGAAATTTTGACCAAATTTCAATGACGTCGGAAATTACAAAATTTAATATATTTTTTCCCTTTAAATAATCTATCAGTATTTTATACTTTCAATCCAGGAGTTTACAATCAATGAATTTAGAATACAATTATAACAGCTCCTCCAATGAGACTCCTCAGGTTTGTTATCCATACAATCAAGACTTTGAAAACTATGATGCTTATGGAATTTTCAATTATCTCCATCCGAGCACACTAGCACCATCTCAGTCAAACCATTGGGAGAATTCACAGTTTCTCATTTATTGAAATACATTAGGAAAAAGTCAAGAAACCTATATGTGACATATTCATAACTATATTCAGCACTATTCAAGTAACATGTCATTACACTAATCATGTTTATTATATATGGAGTTTATTATGTAAATCATGTTTATTTATGTTTCTTTGTAATGTTTATCTATCTTAAAGTATTAGAGATATATTTAAGACAAAATTTTCGCAATTTTTATCGAAATTTTCACCGATATCAATATTTTTCCTGAAATATTCGTATAATTGAAATACTAATATTTCCATTGATATTGATATTGATATTTTCATCCTTGAATGCAGGGAAGCTTGCAACAATTTAGAATTTCTTACAATGATGACCTCAACATTGAAAAGATAGCTTAGTTTCAAAAAGGATTTTGTTTTTAAACTGGGCCCCTAGAAAATGGTAAACAAAAACTAAAACTTTATCTGCGTATCAATCTATAAGGCTGCCTTGTCCATTTGCAATATAGTGAGTATTTTATAGATGAAATGGCAGCTGATATCAATCATATGGAATTTTTTACCTACCCGTTGTATAACTGAGTACAGATAAACGACAAAAATCAGCCAAGTTACAAGATCAATTTAGTAACAACTTACCCCGAACAGTTCCCTGGTTCAGAGCATTTCCCAAGGAAAGAATTGTCTGCATGATTCTTTTCAATTTTGAGGAACTTCTGATCTGATTAAAAAAAATAATAAATAAATAAAAATCACTTATAAGATTTGTGAAGTTTCAATAAAACTTCTTGCAATTCTCACTAGTAAAAGAGGAACATAGCAGAATTACTTGCCTCTTCTGACGTAGAGTTCACAACATTCAGGCTATGTCGAAGATCAGAGACCTACACAGCAAATATACAGTTAAGGAAATAAGTATTGGATAAATATCGAATATGATTTGAGTAATATGGTTTTCACCTGAGAATGGAACTGTATCTTGAACGAAAAAACTCTCAGTTTACATTCTACACGTGGCACTTGCATTAACCCTAAGAAGAACTGTTGGCAGAAAGGGGGGGAAGGGGTTACTGCTGAAAGTGATCCCAAATTGAACAATTTGTCAATTTATTTCTCCAAATTGAGCAAATACAAATTACAGTTGATAAGCTCGAATCATGTGCAAGTGTAGTTCATAATCAGATAATACATGGGCAAGTATAAATCATTACAAAAGTATGAATACTTGATCAATTTATTTCTCCAAATTGTTTTAAGATAAAATCTTCTGCATTCCAACTTTCTTTCCAAATGAAGAAGATAAGCTAATAAATTGTGGGACTAACTTATTCCTGCCTGACCTTCCCTTCTGCATGAGATGCATATTATGAGTAATGGGAAACAAAACAATCTGATTGCAACAGTCTATCAATTAGATACTCCTATAAATAAGTAGCCGAATTATGTAAAAATGCTTTACTAATAAATGGCATTCAACAGAATTGATAACGTTACCAGATAGAATAAACTACTTATTAGTGAAATAAATAATTCAGTTAGATAAGAAAACATTCAACCTTAAATAAAGTAGCAATATACCTATAAGATGAAATCCATAAATCATTGTAATGGATATAGGCCCAGTTTGGGATTGCTTTAGAACCCCTAAAGCACTTTTGCATAAAAAAAAAGGATATATACCAGAGTGTTAAACTAGTATTTTTTTTTTTCAAAAAAAAAAAAAACAATTGTGCAATATTAAGCGTATTAACTCGCCAATGAATAATACCAGATGGGGAACAAGCAAGATTAACATCCTACACACCTGTTCACATCTTCCCAAGTTTTCTCTCTCTCCTTTGTAGCCCTGAACAGAAATATATAAAGCAAATTATAACTTGAAAAGAGCACCAGATGGTCGTTAGTACATTTTGACACCCAGCCCCACAAACACACACACACACACACAAAAGATGGTCGTTAGTTACAAACTCTGCCATACCTTAAGTATTTCCATCTCCTCTTGTGTTGGGCAGAACTTTAAGAGATTCTCAACCTGATCAGCACCTAATACTGAATCTTCCAGAGAAAGCACTGAATCCTGTCAATATAACACAAATATTTCCTTGTGAATAAGGAAAATAATTGCGTGATTATTACTTGATACAAGTCTAAAACCATAAAATCTGGAATAAGAAAAATAATGCATAATGCTCAAAACTCCAAGGAAAATGCATTGGAAGAAGTAAAGTAATGCATATATTATAAATTCAGGGGAAAATACATTTCAAGGATGGAACAGCACCAGGAAAATAAATTAAGAAGAAAATTGATTTTTTTCTTAGATTCAGTTAGTGTGACGGTCACAAGTTCTTGAGCCAAATCCATCTAAGCCAAGAGAGTGGCAAGACGGGGAAAGGCAAGAAAGGTAAGCTATGCAGTCATACATTGCTTAAACAAGGTTACAAGGGTTCATAACTAAAGAAATTCTCTCTCAATGGAATGAGAAATTTTGGGTAAAGCCCGAGAACAAAACCGTGTGAGCTTAATGCTTCCCTTCTATCTTTACTGTGTGCTAGGTATGGTGCAAAATTTATAGTTAAGAGGTGCATTTCTAGTGTTGAAAGGTGATTCCATAGTCTCAAAGGTTTCAAATTAACACATGTTTTACAGGTCTCAAAGTTTTCAAATTAGCATATATGCTAAACATATACAAAAGGAAAGCATCTCTTTATAAAACATGATCCAGTCAAGTGGAACTTTGCAGTCTTTAAGAGTAGAGTGAAAGTAAGTGATTTTTTGAAAGGAAATTATCATTCAGAGAGACATCACTATTTTTCTTATTTTACTGCCTAAAACATTGCCTGTGTATTTTTTGAAGATAAAAATTAACATATTTTGATGCATAGATTCGTAACCAAGCAAATATGTGCAAACATTTTATTTATACAAGCTTACCATCAACACATGCAATGGAACTTTCACCTGCGAGAGCATGATCTCACAATTGTATGCCCTTCTGTGGTCAAGCTGAAAGAAGCAAATAATAGTAAATAAGTTTGATTGTCGGGATAATTATAGTACAAAAATACAAGGCAGATGGAAGAGAATATCAAGCCAATATAAATGTTTCCTACTCCCCAATACAAATTACATTTCTTCATTGATGATAATCAAGTAGTCAAGCTAGGGGTGAACATACTGCACTTAGTCACACTCTAAAGGCCCTTTTACATTTAAAGAATCCTTAAATATTCTAGACCTCCTTTGTTCTTTTTGTTTTAATTTGTACCAAACGCTTTGAAAGTTCATATTCTGTTTTCTACAGGCAATGGAATGCTATGGTATAAGAGGTTTAATTGTTTAATCTCTTCCAAGTTCCAAAGCAACCAGTAAAAGCCTTTTTTTTTTTTTAGGAAAAACTGTAAAAAACCTTTTTGTTTAATTGCTTAATCTCTTCCAAGTTCCATTGTTCTTTTTCTTTTAATTTGTATCAAACACTTAAAAGTTCATATTCTGTTTTCTACAAGTAATGGAATGCTATAGTATTAGAGGTTTTATTGTTCCATCTCTTCCAAGTTCCAAAGTAACCCATAAAAACCTTTTTGCTTCTTCCAAAATTTTCTTTGGTAGTACCTTCATAGGGAAACTAGAGAGAAAAATAAGGGACAAACACATAGAGACAAGCAAAAGCTATATATGATATTATCAAGAACTGAAGCATAAACTACCAGTTGCACTTTTTCAGTTTTCGGTCCAACTGAACCACGTTTGAACGATTTCTTGCCAAGTGCTGAAATTGGAAGTGTTGCTGAGAAAAGATTCTCAAGCTCTGATATGTCAATCTCTAGAGCTCTAGGTAAAAAAACGAAAAGAAATTCAAGACTAAGATACCAGAAGCATGTATCGCTATAAAACTTTATCAGGCAGATAACTTTTTTGTAGCATTATAAAGCATACATGGTACCACATTTTTGCGCCTCTGCCCATAAGCTTCCTTGATTTGCTCTCGTTAGTTTCATCCAGTGCAATGGTTTCAGTTTCCTATTGCGACTTTTTGAACTGAGGGTGCGTGACAGACGTCCTTTTCCACTGTTGGAAGAACTAAATGTTGGTGTAGGAGATGGCGTCCTTGAAACACCTTTAATCAAAGGAGCTGGTGGAGGGGGAGGAGAAGGAACACATGAGGAATTTTGTGTCATGCTGTTGGACTGTTTAGATGGAAAGGTGGGGACAGGAGGAGGTGTAGGCGGCACTGGCACTGAAGATGGTTTTTCAGGATGCAAAGGAGAAGGAGGAGGTGATGGAGGAAGTCTAGCACTAACAGAAACATTTTCCCTTAAAAGTGGTGGAGGAGGAGGAGGGGTGGGCGGTGATCGAGGTGGAGGCGGAGGCATTCTAGATGGAGTCTGACTAGACTGGATTGACAAAGTATTTGCATTATCCATAGGCAACTTATTTTCAGAAATTGTACTCGAGATTGGAGTTCCAGCAATATGCATGGGGCTTTCTATTGATCCCTGAGCTCCATTCTGTAAGGAGGTTGGGATCTCTTCTGTAGTTGAAGGATTTTTCAGTTTTGAAGTTGAAGAATGGTGATTACATGGCAAGGGTGGTGGTGGTGGAGGAGGTGATTGTGAAGGAAAAGATTCTATAGTATTGGCAATCAAACTAGGTCGTATCGGATCAGGTTGTAGCAGTGTCAACGGTGCAATTGAAACATTTTTTGATTCCATGGATATAGAATCAGGTGAAACAGCCAGAGGGGAAACTGGGAGAGCTGGAGATGCATTCATTTGATAAGCGGCCTCCATACTTTCAGGTACACCATTATCATTCACTGAACCATTTATACTGCCAACTTGAGGCTGTAAACTACGATTTGTTGCCACCAATGCAAGTGAATCTTTTTGTAGCTTTGCCTCCTTTTTACTTGCATCAATAGTCGTAGATTGCTTAGGTGAACAAGGTACAAGATCAAACTTAATTGCAGCGTTGAACCCCTTACTGTTATTCTCCAATTTGGCCGGTTTCTTTTTCTGTTGATCCTCTTTTGGACTTGTATCCTGAAACTTCAATAAAATGCCAGCTTTGGAACTCTGCTGAGAATCATTATCAGGCTTCTCATTGACAATGTTGGATGAGCTCATCTGTTGGAGCACATTGAGGGCAGCATCAGTCCTGATATCTAACCAGTCCGCATGGCTAAAGAACTCTTGCACTTTTGAAAATGCTTCTTCTGGAAGGCCCTCCTTTTCCTCGAAGCATGAAATACTGCGAACAATGATGGAAGTTGAAGCATCCATCTCGGAGAAAAGAATCTTCATCCAAATGACAAACAGCCAAAAAGTTGAACATCAGAAAAGAACCGGAAAACAGCATTTTCAGTCCCATATAGAGAAACATACCTCTGCTCTGAAGTCCTTTGGAAACTTATCTTTAGCATCCCATAGCAGGTCAACTTCATCTCGATTAAGTATCAGAATGTTTGACCTAATAAAGGCTGTATTGAACATGAATCGAAACATCATCTCTTCCCGCTGCATGTCATCATGCAAGCTAATGCACTCAACCACAACATCACCTTGAACACGGCGATTGATTTGAATCTTAACAAGTTCACTTTCTTGCTGCAACATATTCAACTTTAAACTGTTAATATCAAACTTTAAAGTAACTACATTAGCAAAACTTCAAACTAAAGTAACGTCATTCAGCCAAAAAGAGTTGCACGTTTTACAGAAGTAACATTACCACAAGATAAGACAAAACTGAAGTTACAAAAAGAAGCTTAGTTCCCTTAGTTTAGTCTTTTGCTTCTGGATCTTCTTTCCTGTTAGATGGCTAAAACAGAACAAAAATACAATATTTTCATCAAATCCTAGATTATTTGAGTTAGGAAAGTAGGAATCACCTGCTTGTAAGTCCGGATGAGCTTGTTTCTTTTTGGGGTCGTGTACAAAACTTTAGTAGCTTGATCTGCTCCAGCAAATGAGTCTTCTCCATATATTCGAAATATAGGACGGCAACCTCCCTGCCCATCAAAATTTGGGATGAACCGGAGAATGATGCAGTCCAACACAAGTGCCCTATCGATGGGAGGCCGTTCTGAGGCAACATTCCTCCTTGAGACATACTGCAGATACCGAATCTGAGAAGGGATTGGATTCAATGGCGACAGCAGATGCAAAAGCTCATGTGGAGCCTGCTTGTAGACCATTTCCAATGTCTTCTGTTCCCCACTGTACTGTTTCCTGTATATCAAGAGCGCGGCCAGCATGAAAGCCAGAACAGGCCAACCACCACGCTCGCAATGAATCAACAGCACATTTTGATGCCCCAGCGAGAGCCAACTGTCACATGATCGCAGAAAATGGTGGATAAACTCCATTTTGAGCACCGGACAGCCTTCAAACTGCCTAGGGTAGTCCATCATGGTCATGTCATACTCGGACAGGATTTCAGACATCTGGCTCTGAGCTTGTCCTTCCCGAAAATTGAAGACCAAGATCAAAGCATCCGGGAAGTGATCTCGAAGTTGACTAAATATTTCACTAACGTAAACCTTGTATTTCTCTTCATCCCACGCTTCAGTAGTGAAGCAGCAATCAAAAACTACAAACGCGCACACACACACACACACAAAATTTTAAAGCATTAATCATGAAAAGCTAAAAATAAATAAATAAAGCTATATGTCAACATTGGAATTTAACAAATAACAGAATCATATTGTCAACTCCTTACAACCACAATTTATGTACAATGAATTTCTAATTGGTTTTAAAACCAGTGATAACATTTTTCAAAAAAAAAATCAACTGCAAGCAATAACATTGAATGGGTGATATTTAGCATTTTTTCTATTGAAAATAATGGACGATATTCAGCATTTTTCCTTTTTGTTTTTCCTCTTAAATTCCGTTAACTATAAGGAGTAAACATTAAGAAAAGGGTATTTGGCTCATTCACACTTGAACGTTTTACAATAGTAAAATTAGCTCTTCAACTTTTAATTTTAAAAAATAGCCCCTTAAATATAAAAAATGTGCGGTCGTTTGGGAAAAGACTAAAGTTTCATATGACAATCAGAGCACATAATGTCACCTAAGGGCGTTTCCTTCCAAATTATAACGTCATTCATCGATTTAGGGGTAAACTTGCCACAAAAAAAAATTTTACGGGACAGCTTACCAATTCAGTTAAAGTTCGGAGACAAAAGCGATAAAATCAAGAAAAACAAGCAACGCGCCTTTTCATTCCCAGTTTTTTCGCTACAATTTTCCCACGCATTTTCTCGGCAACCAACCGATACTCAAATAATCATTTCAATAAACATGTAATACACCACACCAATCAACTCCTTTAACCAAAACAAAACAAAACAAAACAAAACAAAAGGGAAAGGAAGACATTCGATCAACGAATCAAATAAAACGAAAAAGGAGGGGGAAAAAAAAAACACACCGTAAACTCGCTCGCACAACTCGAACAAGCCATCGGGAGGTTTCCGAAAGAAGAATCTGCGCAAAAGCGCCATTTTTTTTTAGCTTCGCAGACTCCGACGCCGACAATCCCTGCAACCAAAAAAAACTAAAATCCTCAGCTGATTCCAACTCCATAAAAGCTTGAAATTCAGAAAAATAAAAAGCAAAAAACTAAAATTCTCTTTACAGTTTCCTGTTGATTGGCTGTTGTCAGGTGAATACTACTCACAGATTTTGATCTTCACTGCGATTGAAGAAGGTGTGAGAGATTGATTGTTTTTTTCTTTCTTTTTTTTTTTTTTTTTTTGGGTTGGCTTCTTCGTTGATTTCACCGACCGACGTACTTGCGTGAAAGTCTACGAGGAAGTTGGTGACATGAAAAGCACAACTGACCGACCGAGTGGATGTTAACCCAATCATTACTTTTGAACATTGAGGTTGTTTGGTTTTTAACCCCTCTACGGTGGTTTTAAACCAATATTTAGAATACGAAAATCTAAACAACAAGTAATAAGAAAACTGAGGTTTAGATGGTATAAAAAAACGCAAGAAAATTATGAATATGATTATGAGTTTGAATGGTTGGAATGGTATAAATCATAGAAATTTAAATAAAGTTAAAATTCTCAAAACTAGAGGTTTTTTTCTGTTTAAGTTATCTCTGTCTTTTTAAACCTTTATTTTCTTTGTCAAACTCGTTAAATTCATGAGTTCGAACAATCAAAACCTACGTATCACATGGCACCTAAGATCAATCATTAAAGATTATTATGTCGTATTATTTTGTAAATCTTTATTGAGTGTTTTGCAATATCATTAAAAAAATATCGTTCTTACTGATACAGTATAAAGTTCTCACATGCTATAGTGTAAAATAAAGCTAGACTTTAATGTAAAGTCTGACATACTACAAAAAAATCGTTTTAACTTTTGGTTTTAATTGCATTACCGAACGCATTAATTAAAAAAGAATCAAACGACTATGCTACTATGTTTGAGTGCATAACCTAAAGTTGTTCGAATATTGGATTTTGTTTCTAGTCAGTTAGTTTCAAGAAATGCAAAGCGAACATTGGCCAATGTAAGAGATGTTTAGTCGGTTTTGGTTTTCAACCGATGATGATTGGTTTGTGGCAGTCGCTTTTTAGACAACAGTATGCCAGTACCTAGCAAGACTACATAGGATAACCTAGTCACTTTTATTTATTTTAGTCCAAAATCAAGGTATACTAATAATATGACATGTATTATTATTAATGTAAATTATAATAGATAATATGACATACTCATATATGCATTTTATATTTTTTTAATTTTATGTGCTTATAATATTAATAATTAAACATATCGTATTGATAAATCATGTAATTTTCATTATATTTATATTTTTAGAAAAATATTGAAGTCCTTGGTAAGTTCGATTTTTGACGAGAGAAAATCACTTCCAATAACCGACTGCCCTATTTTCATGAACGGTCAATTTTTTGATCGATTTGGTTGGTTTGAGATTTAGATTTGATTTTTTTTTTTTTACTTTTCTTCAACCGGTTTTGGTTTTTTTGTTTTTTTAACAACTTTAACATAAGTGGTAGTAACACATTACTTCTAAGAAATAAAGATATTGTTTTGGTTTTAAAAGTGAATTTATCCAACAAAACTTAACAAAGATCAGAGAAATTTGGAAAAAAAAAAAAAAGAAAAAAAAGAAAAGAGGATCAACGAGTAAAGTTTTTCCATAAAAAACGGTTTTTCCTTTTTAATATACTAGTTCAAGCACATGATATGGACATACATATTTAGTTTTCTAAACTTTTTCGAAATGGGAATTTAAAAATATGCATAAATTAGTATAACATGTTTTTAAAATAAAGATTTTGATGGAGACAAACTTCATAGAAACTTAATTGGAGACATATATGAGAATTAAAATGTTTGAATAGGACATGTGTTAGGAAAAATTATATTCTAACAAGACAATCAAACGAACAGCAGTCGCAAAATCACATTCGACAAAATATTTAAGAAAGACATCTTTTGAAAGAAATTATTATAAAATACAAATAATTAAGATAAAGAAATATTTTGATATTCTAAAGAAAAGAAATAATGTTGTTAAAAACTATAATATATATATATATATATATATATATATATATAAACAAACCACGTGAAAAGAAAACAAAAACAAAAGAAACAAAAAAAATATAACATAAAAGGACAAAGAAGACAAAATGTCAAAAAAAATTGAAAAGCCAATAAGTAGAACAAAAAAGGACAGAAAGGGGAGGAAGGGATATGAAAAGTTTGGTCCCAATAGTTCATTCTCATTCTCAATGAAGCAGTCTTATCCGGATTGTTAATATGGAGTCACTGGATGAAGATATAATTAGATTATATAGAATTAGAACAAAACGAAATTGAATTCTCTAATAATTTATGTTAGCAAACAAAGTATTAAAATTAATCGACAATGGTCATATATAGAGCAATATTACTCTTGAGATATGAACAAACTCATATTTATGGAACTATGATCTTTAATTTGCCCAGTAAAGATTTTTATCTGATAGGACATATTCCCTTATATTTTAGCACATAATAAAATAAATAATTGAGAATGTTTATATACAAGATAGAATTCATTCCTTAGTTTTGAAGTCGGTAAATAATTCTCTTAAGTGTTCATTCAAAGCTTGAACAATAAGCATGTTCAATTTTATGACAAGATCATATATATATATATTGTTCATTAGAGAATCGATAGTACTTAACGATAAACATATAATTAGAGATGTTAACAAAATTTTATACATGGCTCTAATTATGAACTATTTGTTGGAAAACAATACATAGCAGAATTTTAAAAATTTTAAATTAGAGTATTTTCTAAAACACAAGTTTGACATGCTAAATCTATAAATTCATGATAGATCTTACTAATCTCTTTTGCGAATCGTAAAGCAGCAGCAATCTATGAAGAGAAGAATGTCCCAGAAAAGCTTCAACCAACTGGTCTTCTTTGCTATTCTTTATCCACGATCTGAGTGTAGGTGGTCATACTTCATACAGTTTTTCCTCCGGTGACTCTCCTTCCAATCACTTGAGAAGACCTAGAGCTAAGATTCTTGATGTTGAACAATAGCTCTTAAAGAGTTTCTGAGTTTTTCTCACTAAAGTACTCATTCTATGCTTATCAAATGATCTAATTAACTTAGAAAACTCACCCTCTATTTATAGTGGTCAAACTTGGGGTTAAACTTTATTGGATTAGGCCTTACAATTTGAGTCTTGATCAATTTATGATGAAAAACGTGTATATTGATTATAGCATGTTAGGCATGCCGATCGGGGAGATCGACTCCGAACTTACTCCATCACCTGCCGAAGTTTCTCACCAGACTGTTGACTGTGTAATAATTTGAAATCCTCAAAATATCTTATTTTTACTTGGAAATTTGAGATAGAGTCTCAGTTTTAATTCAAATAACCCAATAGAAAAACTATCTGATTAAAATAGTCATATACAGATAATCCTATACTAAATAAAATATTAGCCAAATAATTCAACATATTTATCTTGAATTAATTTATAAAATTAATTCAACCGATAAACTAACACAAATTATTAAATCCAGTATTATCAAATTTCAGTCAATCTAATAATTTAACGTAAGTCACTAATATGTAGGAAAAACACGCTGTATCGTTACAGGATTTATTATGAGCTCGCAAAAGAGACCCAATGGACATATATAGATTAAGCTCCTATAATTATAAAATACAATACCCAGATACATATTTTATAATTATCAACTATAATGCTACTCCACTAAAAGCTTAGAGATGCACTCTCAAACTATATAAAATTACAAAGCTTCAAAAAGCTAACCATCCATAACATATCATAATATGTCATATCCTTATAGGATATCATAATCGGCTTAAGGATAAATTCTATTTTACTTTCCCTATTATTTTTATATTACGTTTCATTATCACACTATTGGAACACTTACTATTTATAAATAGTATACCATTTGCTTACACCTATGTATCCAAATGGTTGAGTGCTCTAGTCTTCTAATCATAGGATAATGCATATAAGAAAATATTATTAACTCTATAAAAAGAGTTATAGATTCCATATCTATAAATAACAAGTCTATGTCAATTAAGAGTCATGCATCCAATATACCGGTATGCGTACCATCATTAAGTTAAGATGTCACCTTTTGGTACATCAAAAGACATAAGTCAAGATTACCGGTCCATTAGTCATTTCAGGATTCAGAAACAACACATATGGTTGTCTAAAGTGAATTGATTTGAACAAACGAAATTATTAACCAAATCAATTCATCTTTTTATCTTGATCCAACACATCGTTACCTATAACAATGTACCAATGTTTCTACTCGCAGAGTCCCACTCCGATGACCAAGACAAGCCATCTCTCATTAGGGATATAGACAACATAGCAATCTTAGCATAAATAAAGTGCCCAATTTTATTTCCTCGATTGCGGATCTTACACCATCACTTTTAAGATTTATATCTTCTATATAATCTGTCCATCATATGCATGATTCTTAAAGGTTCAGATCAACAGTCTTAGACTTTTGTTTGCTTATCATTATTCAATGTAAATGAGTATAAAGAGAACAACATTTGGTATATGAATAACAAATAAACTCTTTATTGATAAAATGTCTCCAAAAATATATTACAATATTTTATTTCTTATGGCATTATGTCTAACACTATTTGTAAAGGATTGATTTGTAGTAATGATTCTGTCAATTGATGATTCAATTCTTGAATAAATTATGTTTATGACTTCGAGGATGTAATTTTAAGTTTTAATGGAATAACTTTGAAATTAATAAAATTGGTGGAGCTTGAAATTATATCCAAAATTCCTCATGCCATCTTTGTAACTTTATATAAATTAATGAAAGATGAATTATTAATTTATTTTAAATAAATACAAACTCTACAATTAGGAAATGAGATTAATTAATTAGATGACACAGTCTAGGTAGGCACACAGTTGATGCTTGGCATAGGGAGGAATCCCTATATTGGGCAAACTTTTTCTCCAAGTTTTCAATTTTATAATTTAGATATTTCTAATTTTGAAAAATAGGATCTTTCATATTATGTATTTGAATTTTAGGAATTAAACAAAATTAGGTAACAAGTAGAATCTCACTCTTTATTTGATAAGGAAATGGTGCCATACATATGAAATTCCTATGGGTGGAGCCCATCCCAGTCCAAGGAGAAGATAAACTTTAGTTTTTCCTTTAAATGCATCTCTAAATTGTTGTTTATAAAGAGCATTTTATTCATTTTAATCATTTCTCTCATTTTTAGGAAGAGAAAGATCTAACAAAAAGTGCTCTCTATAGCCATCATTTGCTTTCTCATGTGTGGAGCACAAAGCTAGGACCTAAATTATTGTGAGTGTGTGATTGCTTCCCAAACCCTAGGCGCCCATATATACAATCATATATATTCAAAAGTAGGCGTGGAAGATATGAAGAATCATAGATGAATTTTCCAACTATAGAAGTTATCAACCTAATCCGATGACAATAAAATTCTTATTCTTTTATGTATTAATTAATATATCTGTAAGTACAACTAAAAGTTTGTATAAAAATTTTTATTGTACATAATTTGGCCATCTATTTGCTTATGCTACACATTAATTTTGGTTTCGAAAACTAACATAGATAATAATTTCAAGCTTGTGCATTGATATAGTCAATTGTCCTATGATTAATCTTTTATTATAATATTCATAATTAGACCTTATTAAATTTTCTATCAATCTTTTTGATCACTTCTCCTATATAAGTAATTTTAATGTCAACCCATATATGTCCAATAATAATATAATTTTTAATTCTTTTCATAGAATCGATAAAGAATAAATTTTTTTACTAGGGTCTAATTCTATATGTATCCTAAATATATAAAAACCTCTATTTTGTAAGAACTATTACAACAATCTAGATAAAAATCGTCTCAATTTTAAAAAGCATAGACAATATCGTAATCTTATAAAAATAAGGTATGCATCTTTATTTACATATTGTGAATTCAAAATTTATACTATACTCTTTAAAAATATATCTTCTATATATGAACACTTTACTTACATAATTAAAGGACCAATGATTATTATAGAAAATATAAGATATTTACTCACAAGTAAAATAACAGACTCTTATCATATGATTTACAAATAAAAAGTGAAAAAAACTCTATTTCTTATAATGTCATTATAGGATTACAAATTTACATTATAAAAAACTATCTTAAGAGTTAAAATTGACATCTTTTTAAAACTTCTCCCATTCAAAACATTTGTGCATTTTTAAGTTTTAAAAACAATTTTAACCAATCAAAACATTTGTGCATTTCTAAGTTTTAAAAACAATTTTAAGGAAGTTGTTTATCAATTGATTGGAATTTTATTTTCTATAAATAATTAAATACAAAATGTTAACATATGCTGCAAAGATAAAGTAAATATCTATTCTTATTCATAAAACAAATTATCAATTTAGAAAAAATATTATAACTATTATACTTTTAAGATTTTAGGATTTATATGCATCTTATTTTTTAATTATTGTATTATATTTAAAAGGGGAGGTCTATGGTGGAGTATATTTTTTTACTTCACCGATGGAGTAAGATTCAAAGGTTATTATGTAATCTTAGGGAGGATTCACATAGTCTTTACCACATTGAATCAAATTCTAAATACAATAAAAATAATAAAATTTTAAAAAATAAAAATTATTCAAATATAGTTGCTCCATCGCCAACTTCTCTGCCTTTAGTATAAGGAGATTGTCGACAACCCCAAGTTCTAAAGATATTCAGATATTCAAATCTCGTCAGCGACCACTATAGGAGGCTAAGATTTCGTTGCGCTCTACCACCCATCAGTGGAGGTCGGACTGCTTTTTCGACAACGGCACAAACTAGATCTCTTTGACATTGGCGACCACTATGGGACGTTAAGATGTCGTTGCGCTCTGCCACCCATCAGTGGAGATTGTATTGCCTTTTTGATGGCGGCACAAACCAAATCTCTTTGACGGCAATGCAAACCATATCATAATCGACAAAAACCTTAATTTATTTGTTTAGCTACACCATCGCCATTGAAGTTCTTTCTTCCACTAAAAATTTTGAACCATTAATAGGATTTCAAAATAAAAATTTTACGTCTTTAATGATAACCCACAAACATCTTGATGTATAAATCTAAGCCTTAAATCTATGAATTCAACTATATCATTAAAGATTCTCTAAAATTGCAATCCAATTCCTAGTCAAGTACTATGTATAAAAAAAATTCAAGAATACAATTACTCTCAAAACACATTTTAATTTCATAATACAATAAGGAAAAAAATTGCCAAAAACCCAAGGAATTGTAATAGATCGATCCACGACCAACGATAAATCTGGATGATTTTGCTATCACGGCCCTTGTAGGCCCTATGGATGATTGGACCTCATTGTCCTTACAGACTAGCATCGATCAAATGTTGTACTTGGAGTGGAGGTTAAAAGAGATAGGAGCACTTATCAGTAAACGACGGACACTCGACGGCCTTATGAAATGGGCCTTGTAGTTCTTGTGGTGGGAATGGCGTCAGTTGGAGGAGGAGAATTGTTGAGGGAGAGCTTACGGTCTAGGAATTAGTGCATGTAGTCAAGGCGCTTGGAGGTGGAGTCCATGTTATTGTGTTCATCATCATTGGAGAAGGAGTCGAAGAAGTGGCCATCAAAATTGGAACAAAGAGTTGTGGTGGTGGAGGTTGAGGTGGTAGAGGTGAAAAGGAGTCTCTGTTAGGTGATGGTAGAATACAATGGTAGAGTCTAGGGGTATTCATGGAATCTGCCAATCTATATAATCTGTTCAATCTGATCCAATCTGCCAGATTAGATTGAATTATAAAAAGTATAGATTGGTTCCCAATCCGATATATACAGAGTGGATTACAGGTTGAGTATCTCATAATTCGTATAATCCATGAATCATATATGTATATATAATACTTCAATTTTATATATTAATATATATATATATAGTTTATATAAATTTGTAAACTAATATAAATTTCTAAATTAATATAAATGTAGGCTACAAATAGAATTTCTTATAGTTTTATTAAGTTAAAAAAATTAAACCTAGCCCAAATGAAGCCAAAATCCACCCCTAATTTTGTTTAAGTTAATATATATATATATATATATACACACACACACACACATAGTTTTATTAAGTTTTTTATTATAATGTTACAATTTCGTTCATTATCCAATTTCTATTCAATTACGTTGTAATTAATTAGGTTTAATAAATTATGTCATGTTATATTATGGTTTTTTTATTCTTAGTTTTTAATTAACTTAAACCTCAATCTGTGAATCAATGGATTCCATTTCATAGAATCTGTTGGTCATAGATTGGATTGGATTTGATTGAGACACTCATGGATTAGTCTTGGATTGAGAAAAATCCTAATCCAATATATGTAGATTGAATTATAGATGGAATCCTAATCCACAGGTTCCAATCCGTGAACACCCCTAGTAAGGTTATTGAGATTGTGGTAGATGAAATTTGGGTTAAATTTTGGTGTTGATAATATGTAGTTGGGCCTATTATAAATTCAAAACTGTTTTAAGATTTTTTTACTGTTGAATCTGTAATGACGAAGAAAATCCTAAAATTAAATAATGTAATTTACATATTTAAATCAATGATTTTCCTGGAAACGTTTTGTGTGAATATCGTGACTAAAGAATTTATGGAATTAATATACCAATATTCCAAAAATTTTGTAATAGATTCTATAGTTAAATTAATTAATTATTGTAATTTAACAAATAAATTTCACCGTAACTAAGGCTGAAGAAATTTATCTATAAAGAACTTGAGAAATTTAATTATGAAAATTTTCAGGTACAATATTAAGTTAGCAGTGTACTGAGAAACACTCTAATACAAATTAAATTCTTAATTGCCAATTTAGTTAAAAATAGAGCTACGTGAGTGGCCGAATTGACAGAAAAATGTTATGCAAACTCGGTTAGTAACACTGTTAAAAAAAACTATGTCATTATAGAGTTTACATATTGAAAAAGCCACGTTTGGGTTTTATTAAGTCTAAAATAAATTTTTAGACTCAATACAGTTAAAATTGATACGCAGTTAAACTTTTATCAATATCAGTTCATACTGTTGTTAGCGTATCACAATATTTAAAAAAAATAGGAGAAAACCTATCAGATATTAAAAATTTCCTATTAGCTAAGTTAATCATTACTAATAGTATGAAAATCAACTGCTTAAGTTGTAACTTGCAAGAATTAACTTGGGACAAGTATCCCTTAAATCAAGCTTCCTAGTCATGATGATTGTCCATTGTCATTATTAGGACAAAACCCACACTTCACTTCACCCTATCTATGGTGCAAATCTTAGAGAAATTTAAGCCTAGTTTAAGCTTTATTGGATCACTTAAGAGCCTAACTAACCTTGAATTAGGTGGGAAAGATTAATTAAGAAAGATCTATACATAGGTGACCAAAATGCTAATAACAAACTTTGCTTCACATTTTGCCTCTCCCATTTCCTTCTCCACCGTGTATACAAGAGTCACCAAGAGAAATTTTTTTTCCCCATTTCCTCCCTTCTCTACCATGTGTCCCCAAGGTTGCCAAGAAAAATTTGCTTCACTTTTCTTCTTCCTCCACTGTGCATACCAAGTGCTTTCAAGGAGAAAATTTTTCTTCCAAATTCCTTTTCAAAAACGAAGCAAAGATCAAGCCACATTCCACATATTCTCTACCATTATCATATCACTAAAATAAATAAATAAATAAACAACTCCTACATAAGAAAAAGAAGAAGAAGACAAAGGTGGTATTAGAACAATGGACCAAGGTAATATTCACATTTTTCTTCCCATTTCTTTTTCTAACAAAGAGAAAAAATATTTTACTTAGATAGCCTCTAAATGAAGACCAAAACAAAACTAGGTCTTTACATGAAAAAAAAAAGAAAAAGTTGAGTTTGAAGCCCTAAGAACACTCTCACAAAAATAGTCTCCAAGGGTAAGCAAATCTAAACTTTTCCTTAATTTTTTTGGATAAAGTTTATAAAGTTATGAGGGATTTGATGATTAGGAGAGAAAATATGTTGTAATAATTAATTTTGTGTTGTTAAGCATGGCTTGTGCTTGTGTGATATGCAAGAAGTTAATATATGCATGCTAAGGTTATGTTTTTGAAAGTTTTAGTTTATGGAAAAATTTTCCACAAACTTTGAATGTACAAACGGAGGTCTTAGAATTAATTTTTAAAACTTTACCAAATATGAAAATTTTAGTTTTTGACGTTTTGATAAAAAACTTGTGACTGCAAGAAAAAACACAGTTTTGACTCTAAATAGGCCTACTGAACAATTTTTAAGGACTACCTAAAATAGTCCTAAAAACTGTCTAAAAATAGCCCCTAAAATTGTTTAAAACAGTTTGTAAAAGCTGTCCAAAACAGTTCCGACACTGCTAGAATTGGTTTGCCTTTTTCAGGCCGTTTTGGATCAAAATTTTAAGTCTCGCTACACGAAAATTTTAGATTTTGACGAGATGAACAACTTTCACGAAGAAATTTTCTCCAAAATCTGGCTCTAAAATATAGCTATGGATAGTTTTTCAAAACAGTCTAAAAACTGTATATTGAGCAGAAAACTATTTTAAAATTTCAGGCCGTTTCGAGGCCGAACTACAAATTTTTGCTAAACATAAAAGTTTTAGTTTACAATAAAATGAAGAACTTTCATAAAGAAAATTTTGTGAAAATCTATTTCTAAATTGGACTTTAATTTGGAAAAACTTTTTGATCGGTTAAAATTTCAAAATTTTAAATGGGAAACAATTGTACCAACAAAAAATGATAACCGGGACTTTGAAACAAACAAGAAAATTTTGTTTTAAAACACATATTAAAACAAGTGAATTTTATGGAGAAAAAAACTGTGTTTAATGTACGATTTTACATAAAACTTCCAAACCTACTCTATCGGTACCAATTTTTACAAACAAACATCGCGTGACTTTAAAATTCAAGTTTTCACTAAAGCAAGAAATTGTAGTGTTCTAGAGAGGTTATATAGGCTCTAGATTTAGTGGGTTATCAATTTCGGGCATTATTTTATATAGTGATTTTTATTTAAAGTTTCAAGCTAAATGGGTAAGAATTTCAAAGATAAACTTTAATAGTTTTTCATTTGAACATTAATTCAGCAAGCATAAAAAAAAACCCCCCAATACAATAGAGCTTTAATACCATGATATTAAGCACAGGTCTAACACCCGTTTCAGTCTAAAATTCCGCTTGAAACATAGATTGGTAAAGTCTATAAGACGTTATAATGTCATTTTCGAGCCTATTGACTTAAAATCAATTACGAGCCCATGAAATGAATTTAAAATAAGCCCAATTAGGACTTAAGGTAAGAATCATGAATTTAAGAAGTGACTAATTTAGTGGATTAAAGCCTCACGAATTAAACGACGATTGATAATTAATTAATTGTTTTGAAATTAATTAAATATCAACTTGGATACAAACATATGGCAATTAAGGAAAAGTTTGAATATTATGAGAATTTAGTAAAAATAATCCTTGTAATAGAAATGGTGAAACTCATGACTAGTTGATAAAGGAATTTGTGATCTAACAGAATGATCAAATTCTTGTGGTTATGCAAAAATTTAATATCCTAAATTAGGAAATTCTTACACACTCGTAATGGGTATTTGTACAGATTTATTTTAGTAGAGAAAGAGGAACTCAAAATTGATAGGCGAGTCTACTTCACTGATACAAATAAGTAGAAATCTCGCCTATAGTATGAATAGTTTTAAAATAAATTGTTTTAAATGCTTTCATAAAAATTTATGAAAATGCATGATCAATGATTGTCACATTGTGTATGTTATGATGTGTTGTATTATTATGATGTTATGGTTTATTATGCTTATTGTGTCATGATTAATGTATATGATTTAAATATTGCATACATCATACATTGATCATGACTCAATCATAACATAATAGTAATATGTAATAGTAAATATGCCACATTGCATACACACTATAAAATAACTAGGAAAAAAATATGAAATATATGCCATATTGCATACACACTATAAAATAAGTGAAATCCCAACCCACGGGGAGGCTTCAAAGGAAAAAAAAGTTTATGATTTCGGCGTCATTAGGGACCTCGCAAACCTTGACATCCTAAAGATCGTGCGCAGCTGGTACAATCAACTGGGCCCAATTAATAAGATAAGTTATAGCTTAAACAAATAAGCATAAAACAAGTTAATAAGCAAGCATAAAATGTTCATGCATATTTTTAATTAAATGAATTTTAATTATGTTTTGCGAGACTGATTTCCTACTTACTGAACGAAAGCTCATTTAAGTATGTTCATGCTGTAGGTAAGAAAACCTGTCGGCAACATTTGGTGGACAGTGGTAAGCGACGGACGAATGGTGGAGATGAAAATGGATACCGCTCACACAATGTAACATTTTTGCAATTTTAGTTTACAAATTTATGCATGTTTTTATTTCACAAGATTATGTATGTCTTTATTTTACGAAAGTTATGTACGTATAAATAGTAAATAAAATTTGTAATTATGTTTTAAAAACCGAGGTTGTAATCATACAACCTTGGTCTATAGAATTTTAACGTTTTAAAAACGTTGCAATAGACAATGCATCAAATGCACGCAAATTTTCAAGTAAGAAAATTTTTTTAGAGAGGAATTTTTTATGAATATGTTTTACGAATTTATTATCATGAAAGTTTAGATGATTATGCTTTAGGAAACTGTTATGTTGGACTTAAAAGAACAACTTATAAGGAAATTCTTATTATGTTAAGTTTTTTTTTTTTTAAAAAAAAAAGAGATTAAGTTTTAAGAAACCAATATGTTAGTTTTAAGATATTAAATTACAAAAATATATATATTTATACATATATAATGATAATTTTAAGTAAGGATTTTAAGGAATATGTTTTATGAATTTATTATGAGAGTTTAAAGGAATATCTTTAATAATTAGTTTGTTAGACTTTAAGTTATAAGAAATTATATTTCGATTAGTATAAAAGATTAAGTTTTAAGAAAGCATTATGTTTGTTTGAAGTTTATAAATTATCGGTAAAATATATAGATAATTTTTAAGAAAGTTTTAAAAAGCATTTAAAATAGGATTTTATTTCAAATTTTAATTTAGAATTTTTTTTGAAATAATTTTATTTAAATTGAGAAATGTTTTAAAAGTAATAGTTTTTAAATAATTATCCTTATGTTTAAAAGAAAAGTTTTAAGAAAATTATTATGGTTATGTTTTAAGAAATTAATGTTATGAGATATGTAAAGGATTAAGCTTTTTTAGAAATTAGAAAAAAAATTAATCCGTAAATTTCAATAGTTTATGTTACATTATGTTTAATTTTATGATTATGTATTTAAGTAATAGCCACATAGATAAGATAATTGCAATATCAAAATCTAATGATGCAAATAAAAATTCTTCACCAGTAAAAAATTTTAGCATACTCCGCCGTAGCATTTCCCTATTTAAAAAGCAATCTCTGTTGCCAAAACAAAAAACTGCCAACCGTCATCCTATTTTCATTCAATGATTGAGATTTCTGCTGCACATGTTCTTTAGAAGTAGAACTGCCCATTATAGTACCCCAAAAATTAACCTCCATTAAAATTTCTTAATAATTGAATATTTAGTGAATTTCATTGAGTTTGAGCATCACTTCATAACAATGTCAAGGACTTTTATGTCAATATCTTACTTTTGACTATTGCTCAAACAAAAGTCTGGTGACTAACAGACAAAGCTAACGTATATTTTACTTTAGTCAACCCTAAAACGAAATCTAATGGTTGTTGGTAATATTTAATCTAAGAATAGTACACGTGATGGATGCAAATGGTTAAATTCATATGCCAACTACTTTAAATTGAAACTTCTTCACCGACTTGCCGACCATGTACATCATTGTATATAGATATAATTGTGTTCAAATTATACATAGTGAATAGCTTTCTAACATCTTCTCTTTTTCTTTCTTTCTTTTTTTTTTTTAAGAATAGTTTTTAAACGTGCTTCCGACAATTTATTTTAGAACAATTTTATTCTTTAAAAAGATTCATAGGATGTTTAAAAAGTGTGGTTGAAAAATTGTAGCATGTGAGAGTTTTACACTACAGTTCATTTTTCTCGTTATTGTAGCAAGTTGCTTTACACTGTACCAATAAAAATTTTTAGTTAAAACTGATTTTGCGAAACACATTTTTAATTTAAACAACCATCCAAATTGAACGAGAGTGTCAAAAATAGAAGTTTAAGGAACATTAATATTGGGAGAATGCCATATAATTCATTAAGATTTAGGAACCAAAAGAATTAAAAAAGAGAGGGAGGGGGGCAATAGGGATACATTTATTACTTTTTGAAATTTCAAAGTAGGAATAGCATATTCAAAAATCATTTTTATCCCCATGCGGTTATAATCCCGCTACCCACAAAACCGTGGGCCCAGTCTAGTGTATAGTGTACTTTTTTAGATTGGGTCCCACTGTTTTGTTTGTAACCAGGTTATAACCTCAAGAAGTTAAATATGATTGCTAACACACATTTTGAATAGCAGAAATTCAGTCTTTTTTTTTTTTATTCCCATCAGAATTTAACTATTTCCCAAATGACTTGTTGACTTTTTGCATTTTTCGGTTGAAAAAAACATGAAGTCGGTCAATTAGTGTAACAACCTGCACTTTTACTTGTCATGATATTATCTGTTTTAAGCCTAAGGTGTTCGCATAGTTTTCTTCTTGGTTTTCACCCCAAAAATCTTATACATTTTGAGATGGCACTATTACTTATAAACGATTATCTATGACCTTCTCAAGTGATGTGAAATTGCACAACTTACTATTTATTGATCCTTTACATTAAAGGATTAATGCTTTCATAATTACCTTATCTTTTGGGGCCCAACCTCCTTGTTGTCCACACTTTCTATAGGGTCATGCTTTTATAGCACATATACTGACATATTTTATTCCTTCACTTGATATGATATTGACTATTTTTGGCCTACATCCACATGGTTTTACTCTTAGGTTTTACCTCAAAAGGCCTCATACGACGGTGTCCTTACTCTCATCCATTTGGCAGATGGTGTTGCTACTTATAAACCATCACTATGACGTTTTTCAAGTAATATGGGATTACATAACTTACCATTTCTTAGCCCTTTTGCCTCAAAGGATTGATGATTGTCACAACTAGACCATGTGTAAGCCAATCGACCTATTTACTCCAACGGCTAAAAAATTAGCCATAAGAAAGAAACCTCTAATATTTAGTAAATGTAGCTTTTGCTATAAAAAAAACTTTTTATTCGGACCTAGGGGACATTTTTTTCCACCTAAAACTTACCTTGAATCATAGTCCAAGTCTTAAATTCTTTAAAATAGCTTTTAATAATTTTTTATCAAAGAAATAACTCTTGAGCCAAACTTGTTTAAAATTCTTGTTGTGTCCTTCTACACCTTCCTTGAAATTTACATGTATTCAATCTTAATTATTGGAGCTATTATTGAATGAAAAAATAGTTTCGAATCCTTGTAATTAAGAGTGCTAATTTGGCGAACCTTGTAAATTTGGTTTTGAGAGGTTAACCAAATTTTTTTGTAAAAATTGGCGATTGTAGATATCGTGGTGAGCCTTACATAAAGATGTCATTGTTTATACATTGTGTGATCGTACAGAAAGTCCACTGGGATAGTGGAAGAAGCTGAGTTGTGTCTAACTTAGTGACTATATAGGTAGACATATTGCCGAACTATTATACATAGTGTGTGCAATTTTTCTAATCCTACTTTTCATTACTAGTTATGTTGTTTTAAATTGTGTTTACTTGTGCATTGTCATATAGTAGCATATTTTGCCTATTGTGCATGATATAGATTTTATATTCAATTATATTATCTTGGATTAATTATTATTTGTCACTTTGTTAATTAGACTTCTTGTGTTATTGTGTTTTGCCTTTTGTGCTAACTTACTAATAATTGTTAAAAGTTTCGAAAAGTTTTTAAAACTCAATTCATCTCGCCTTGGGTAGCTATCCTCGATATAACATGTGAGTTTATGCATATGTCTATCAAAGTTTAGATCTGTGGTGTCCCACCTTTTTGGGCCATCGTTTAACTTTTTTAAACGTCATTTCTTAAACTTCAATTTTACTTACTTGTAGCAAAATACTGGATAAATTTTTTTCTTTGAAACATACTTAAAAACTGTTACGACTTCTGTTGCAACTGAAGTTGAGACATAGCTCAATACTTGAGTTTAAATCATTCAAAACATTTTTGAAACTCATTAAGAAATATTTACTTTTGTAAAACCTTTTAAATCTCTTTTAAAATCAGCTGAAAACTTTTTCTTTCTGTAGTAGAAAATTGACATTGTGGTATCTATACCTAACTTTTGCATTTATCTATCGTATTACCAAGCTCTTCAACCAGTCTTACTGGGTTCTCTTCAACCAGTCTTACTGGGTTCTCTTCAACCAGTCTTACTGGGTTCTCAAAGGACTACTAACAACATGATGAAACTTATAATGAACTTTCGCTTAGTAAGTTCAAACAAAATCTCACAAAATATTTAAAACTTTCTTTCATAAACCTTTTCTAGTAAACATTTTTTATAAAATGTTTTTCATAAACACTAATTGTAAAACATTCCTCAAAATGTTTTTCCATAAACACATCACATAAACATTTCGTGGAAAAGAATGCAAGCAAAATCATAATGCATGATTCCATTTATGTTCATTTTTAAACATCTATTTATGAGCCTTTTGTGATCATTTATAACTTACTTTAACTTCTTATCATCGTTCATATCTTTCTTTTATACTGTAAACTTAAGTGTTCGTATCAATATCATCAATCATGTGAATATAAATATAATGCTTTTCTTGTGGAAGACTTAAGACCGGCAAACAATGAGGTCATAACTTCAACTTTACTTATAAAACCTCACATCAAAAAGTTAGTATGACACTTACTTATCTTTGCTCTACTTTCTTGTTAACTTTAATGAGCATATCAAATGCTAACATATCATATGTAAACATATTGCAAATCATAACTTAAACATTAAAGCATTATGCATTACACATGCAAACATACTTTAGTTGCAAATACATTACAAACTTTTACCTGAACTTTAAAACTTTATGCATATCAAATGCAGACATAAAACATATTCAAAACATTTGAAATTCATTTTCTTTATGCTGTAAGTGAGGTTTGAAACTTACATGGGCTTAGCTTTAGCATTCTCATTTCATTCCTTTTCTTTCTATTAGTCGGCTTTGTGTCTTGTTCAAATGAGACTTGAGTATTAGCTAACTTTTTTATTACTAACCTACTTGATTGATAACATAACTTAAACATTAGCAGTTCATTTCCTTTACTTAACTTTGTATCCTTTTAGTTTATCTTTCCTTTACTTAACTTGAATGTCTCCTAGTTAAAATTGCTGCCTCACTCGACAGTTCCGTTACTTTACATATTATGAACATTTTCTATCTAAGGGCATCTAGCTAATTTGAGAGGTGTAGCTCCGTTTTAGCGACTTCTTTAAAACTGACGATTTTACTTTTAACGGGTTTTTTGTAAACTTCATAACTTTACTTATCTAATCGTTTTTACTTAACCATCCTATCACTTGTGGGTTATGGAAAATTTCCCACTACAGAGCGTTTTCCTAAATCGTGCGTTTCGGGGTCCGTTTTGGCCTTTTTACGAAGAATGACTATTTTGCCCTTAATGGTCTTTGAAAACTTTTGGAACATATTTTAAAACAAAACTTACATTCTTTTGTTACTTGTAGCATTATGAAAAACCAAACATTGGTTTCCTTTTTATAAAAATCTTTTTCATCAAAACTTTATAGTTTTGACCCGTAATACAAAAATTCTAACGTTTTTGCCCTTAACATACTTCTCATTCTTTATTTGATAAAAGCTTTAAATTATTTTAAGCTTAACATTTGTGGTTACTCACTGCCCGTTGCAGTGCAAATAACCAGCACTTCGTAGTGGAAAAATACAATTTCATACAGTTTTATAGTTTTAGCCTAAAACACAAAATCTTGACTTTTTTGCCTGAAGACCAAAAATGACTGATTTATATAGAAATGTTTAGTTTTTTTAAGGATTTAAACTTACAAAAGCTCCTTAGTCAAATTCAAAGCTTTTCAGAAGGTTTTTCTTTTTACAAAATTTTGTGCTTAAAATTTCATGAAATTCATAACTTAAAATCGGTATAGAATTTTCACAAACCGTATACAATTTTTAACCATTTTGATGATATCTATAACTTTCATGTTTTCAATTTTCTAAATTCATTCATCTTCATGACGTTCTTGAAAAGCTAAAATTGAAATCAATATGTTTCGGCTTGTTTTGATTGAAATTCGAGCAGAATTGCTTCTAGAAAGTTGTTTGGCTTGATGTTTTTAATAAATCACGTGTTGAACCCAAAGAATAATTTGAACTCTAAAAGCCTCAAACATAAAATTTTTTAAAATGCCCCTAAACACATTTTTTTGCACCTTAACTTATTTGAACTTGATTTTTTTTCTAAGGTTTAATCTCATTTAAACCTTTCTAATCATTTATTCAAGCACTTATTGCATAAACAAAACATGCCATAACATTTTCTTTTCATGCCATAAATCAAAATTATTTTATAAACACTTAGTTTGATTAAACTTAGTGTTTATTACAAAGTATATCATACTTTGTCTTTTTCCTTAAACTCTTAGTTTTTAGATTTTCTCCCATCATCATCATCAGTAAACCCATAATAAAATCATAGCATAAGGTCTCTTATACATACTATTGCTCATACATATCATAAATTACATATTAAACACTTAATATGCATAACTAAACCAACGATAAGGTTTAAAATTTTACCAAGTGATTTTCCATGTTCTTACACCTCCTTTTTGATTCTTTAAACCTTAATAGCCCGCCTTTACAATATCTATATCATAGTTCATTAAAATCCCACCTACAACCCAAGAAAAATCACAACAACACTTAGAAAAAGTTAAGATTAATACCTTCAAAGTTGCTAATCTTAGCACTAGAGTTCTTGAACTTGCTTCCAAAAAGGTTTTTAGATGATATTTGGGTGATATATAGAGGGAAGTGGTCAGTTCTATTAAGGGGAGAAATGGGTTCGATTTTTGCGTGCTTTATGCAAAATGATGGTACAAACGCTTAATCACACACTTAACCCCTTAACACACGTCAATAGGGACTAAAATATCATAAAATTCTTACCTAAATTAAAGCCAAAACCGGTCCAACAAGGGGATGTGGCCACTTCTCATCCTTTGGAGTGAACCTTTTTTTCTTTTTCCTTTTTGGTCTATGCAAAAGATGACAACAATTATTCATCTTTTTTTAATTAAAAAACTTGGCTCTACTACAAACCTAAAACTGGGTTTGTCATAGGTATGTGGCCAAATTTTTCATCTTTCATGTGTAATTGATAGATCCCACATCATCCTTTAACAGTCTAATTATATACTGATAGTATTTTTATACTATTGGTATATTTCTCTTACGTCTAATATTCTTTCTATATAGTTTATGAGGTCCCACAACCTTCCATACTCATCTATATCCACCATATAGTATAATTCATATATTGCTTAATTTTATACAGTCTAAATTTATACTAATAGTATTTTTCCTATGATGCTGTACATTTTCTATATTATTATAAACTTACATAGTATTCCTTACTCATCTATATCTTTCACATAGTATAATTCATATACTGCTTAACCTTACCCTTTCTAATTTTTCTATATTGCATTACTGTAACACCTAGAAGTTTAATTAAGTGTAATTAGTATGTAAAATGATGACTTAGTGTGCCTTAATGTAATTTAAACTCAATTTAATTATTTTATGGTATTTTTAAATTAATTTCACTTTTAATTATTTTTATTTGTTATTTTGAATTTTAAAACAAACAATTTGTTAAATGCCCAACATGTCTCACTTGAAAACCACGTATGGGACATGGTTTAACAGTTGAAAACCACCCTACCTTCTCTTCTATTTAACTCTCCTCCAGTCTCTCTTTCCCTCTCATTCTCTCATTTCGCTCTTTCTCTCCCCTTTGGCTCTCTCTCCCTCTTCTCTCTACAATTTTTTAGCCACTAAACGGCGGCCAAGGGACAAGCATTTGGAGTCAGAAAGCCTACTCAAGTTAGTTCAAAATGCCCATTGAGGTTATCTCTCTTTCTCTCTTCAAAGTTTCAAAATTTGTTTCTAAAATTTTAATCTTCCTTGGGTGTTGTAATTTGAGCTTCCTTAGGCTCAAATAACGTTTAACCTAAGTTGAAGAATATGTACTTCAATGGATATAAGCTTGATTTAAACAAAAATAAACTTAATCAAGTTTTTACATTTTTCTTTTATTTTCAAATAAACCATGAAATTGTGTTTAAATTTGACGATTTTGTTTCAAATAGGTTTAGGATTGTTTCCCTATGTTTAAAAATTTATTTTAACTTATTTTGGCTTAAGGCTATTTATTTAAAAATTTTAAATTTAGCACGTTTTCATAAATAACCCAATTAATTAATTGGCTAGTTTATTTAATTAATTTAATTAGTCTGTCACGTTACCACCTAAATTGGGGTTCGTGATAGATTGGTATCAGAGCCCTAGGTTTTGAACCTTGGAAATTTGCACACCTAGGTATGACAAGGGAAAAGCCACTAATAGTCCAATTTTGTTTCCAAAATTGAGAGAATAGCACCTAGGCGTCATCTAACTGCTGTTGACGTGAATCTTGCAAATGAGGAAGGCATGATGGTAGTTATGTTTGCTGCTTTTCAATAGATGGTGGCAAGGGCTAAGCCTGATAATTCTGAGGCAAGTCGCTGGTGTGAGTATCTTAAGGAGTTTTGGCATGCATCCATCTCAACTTTTGATGGTAATGGGGACCCCCAAGTAGCTGAGTACTGGTTAGATTCGGTGGTGAAACATCTAAACACTCTTGGAGTACTAGTAGAATATGGCATTGAATTTGCAGCCTATAAACTAGAAGGTAGTGGTAACACCTGGTGGAAGCAAGAAAGCATTTAGAAAATAATAGGAACATTAACTGGGACAAATTCGAAGAGTTATTCTACAAGCGTTATTTTTTGCAAAGGTATAAAGACCAAAAGATCATCGAATTTTATCGATTGGAGCAGGTGACATAATAGTAAAGGAGTACAAGGCAAAGTTCACTAAATTGGCTAGATTTACTCCCTCCACTTGGCTTTCGAACAAGAATAGTGTATTAAGTTTCAAGAAGGGCTTAAAGCATCCATCCGATGACAATTGGTTGCCTTGCAACTCTAGAATTATGGTGAGCTAGTGTCATCAACTTTGTCAGTGGAAAGTGACGATGTTATCTACTATAAGAATAGGGTAAGGACTTTAGGAGGGCCCCAGTGGAACAATAGGAAATGCAACAATAACAACCATCAAGCTCAGGAGAAGAATCTACACAGTAACACTAATAGTGGGAGTAGTAGTTCTTCAGGCAACGGACGCAGCAATCCTTACAACTTCCATTGTCACTACTGCCAGTAGTCGGGACACATCAAGAGGAACTGCCCAATAAAAAATGCTTGATAAGGATCTCAAGTTGAAGAGGGAGCAAGCCGTCAGCCCCAACCTCAACCTTAACAAATTCTTCAATTGTAGTTTCACCAATTCAATCCTCAACAGATGCATTACCCAACGCAAGGATATCAGCCACTAAACTTCCAGATAAATGCCCCCTAGTATTGAGCACCCAATATGGCTAGTGTGTAGTCTCCACCACTGCAGCAATATCGACTAACAAATTCGAGACCTAGCAATGCTAATACAGGAAAAATGAAAGCTCTAGCCCAAGTTCATGCTATGACTTTAGGGAGTTTTGATGCTCAGACCAGTAATGCGGTTGTCGACGGTACGATATGGGTTTCCTAATCTTTAGCTCATGTGTTGTTTGATACTCGTGCCACTCATTCTCTTATTTTGGGTTTATGTGTACATGCCTTGGGATTACAGATAGAAGAATTTAACGAACCTTTGGTTATTACCTCACCCTTGGGGCGAGTGTATGTGAACAATATGTATAAATCTTGTAAGATAATGATTACGGGTGGGACTCTAAAGAGTGATTTGATTATAATCCCTATGAGTTTCTATGATGTAATTTTAGGAATGGACTGGTTGCCTAAATATAATGCCATTGTAGATTGTCACCCTAGAAAAGTAACCCTAGTGACCGGTTAGGGGACAACGATTACTTACTAGGGTAATAGTGATCTAGTGATGAGTGAGCGACTCATAAAGACATGTCAAGGTGGACGAAGAAATCTGGCTTGTTATGCGCTTCTTTGGAATCTAAAAGAAGAGTCTAGTGCAATAGGAAGAAATGCAGTGATTCTGGTGGTTGATGAGTTCAATGATGTCTTCCCCGACGAGTTTTCTAGATTACCACCACATCGAGAGATTGAGTTCGATATTGAGTTACTCCTTAGGGTTGCTCTGATTTTCGTAGCACCGTACCAAATGGTGCAGGTAGAACTGAAGGAACTAAGGAAGCTCCTTTAGGAACTTGCGGATAAGGGGTATATTCGAAACAGTATGTCACCGTGGGGTGTGCCAGTTTTGTTTGCCAAGAAACATGATGGTACTCTCCGACTGTGTATTGATTATCGGCAGCTAAAATTGGTCACCATGAAGAATAGGTATCTGTTGCCAATGAGTTATTTGATCAATTAGGAGGTTCTCGATGTTCCTCAAAGATAGATTTACGCTTGAGATACCATCAACTTAGGATTAAGGAAGAAGATATTCCCAAGACAGCTTTTAGGACCCGGTATAAACACTTCGAGTTTTTGGTGATGCTGTTTGGGTTGACGAATGCTCCTACAGCTTTCATGGATTTAATGAATAGGAATTTTAGGTCTTATTTAGGTTAGTTTGTGATCATGTTCATTGATGACATATCACTCTATTCTAAGACCTAGGAAGAGCATGAGCAATATCTAAAGATTGTTCTTCAGACTCTATGAGAGCACTAGCTGTATGCCAAAAAGGAAAAGTGTAAATTTTGGTTGATCGAGGTTAAGTTTTTAGGGCACATCATCTTTGAACAAGGTATTTCAATAGATCCTTCCAAAATAGAAGCAGTAGTGCAATGGGAATGACCGAGGAATATGGCCGAGATCCACAGCTTCTTAGGACATGTTTGGTACTATAGGAAATTTATGCAAGAGTTTTTGAAAATAGCTTCTCCGTTGACGTGGTTGATCAAGAAAAATGTCAGGTTTAAATGAGATACAAAATGTGAGTATGCTTTCGAAGAATTAAAGAACCGGTTGACCACCACTCTAGTGCTGATCATACCGAGGAGTGACGAGCCTTACGAGGTCTATACTAATGCATCGGGATAAGGACTCAGATGCATGTTGATATAACATGGACGAGTTTTGGCTTATGGATTGCAACAGTTAAGACCTCATGAGCAAATTACCCCACTCATGATTTTGGAGCTTGCCCTAGTAATTCATGCCCTAAAGATTTAGAGATGTTATCTATATAGAACAACATTTCAGATTTTGTCAGATTAAAAGAGCCTAAAGTATTTGTTCACTCAAAGGGATTTGAATTTAAGGCTACGAAGATGGATGGAATATATGGAGGACTACAATTTCACGTTGCAATATCATCCTAGGAAAGCCAATGTGGTTACAGACGCGCTCAGCAGGAAATCTTTAGGAAGTCTCGCTTGTTTAGCACTAGAAAATTGGAAGAGAAATGCTATAGCAAATAAGTATGGGCTATAATATTATGAAGATTGTGATCAAGTTTTGGTATGTCATATGGAATCTGCCCTAGTGCTTGTATAGATAGTGAAGCAAAATCAATGGTGGGATCAACATTTGTAGGGAATATGGAAGTAGATTCAGAATAGAGAGTAGTTTGAAGAATGGGAAATACATGCAGATGAATCATTGTATTTCAGAAAACATTTAGCAGTATTTGCGATAGAGGAAGTGACAAAGGCCATGATGGATGAAGCCCACAAGTCTCGATTTGCTATTCATCCGGGAAGCACAAAAATGTATCATGATTTGAGAGGGCAATATTGGTGGACACGTATATGGAAGGATGTCCTAAAGCATGTTGCCAAGTGTGTAACTTGTCTCCAGGTAAAAGCCAAGCGTCAAATGCCCGCTAGATAGCTTCGACTGCTTCCTATTCTAAGGTGGAAATGGGAGCATGTTACGATGGATTTTCTCATAGGATTACCGATGATGGAGCAAAAACACGAGGCAATTTGGGTCGTTGTCGACAGGTTGATGAAATCAGCGTATTTTATACCTTTTAGATAGACATATTCAAGGAGAGTTCTTAGGGAGATATATCTGGAGAATATACTGAGACTACATGGAGTTGTCCATTACTTTTGATAGAAATACCCAGTTTAACGCCAAGTATTGAAGGAGTTTCTAAGAAGCCTTAGGCACGGATTTGAATTTTAGCATTGTTTTCCATCCTTAGCCCGATGGGCAGTCCAAGCTAGTTATTTAGATTCTTGAGGATATGCCATGTGCTTGTGTATTAAGAAGCACCAGCATCTGGCAAAATTCGTGTATAACAATAGTTATCAAGCGAGTATTGGTATGACACCATTCGAGGCACTCTATGGTGACCATGTCGCCAGTATGTTAGGCAGAACCAGAGCATAAGAACATTATCGAACCTGATGAGATCTATGAGAGCAATGAAAAGATCACTATAATTTGTGATCAGTTGAAAGCTGCTCAGAGTAGGCAAAGGGTTATGCGGATAAGAGACGTTAACCCCTAGAATTCGAAGTAGGTGCCTTTGCTCTCTTAAAGGTTTCATCGCGTAAAGGTATTTCGCTTTTCGGTGTAAGTGGGAAACTTGCATCGAGGTACGTTGGACCGTTTGAGAATTCTCACTGTGTTGGTGTGTTCGCTTATTAACTTAATCTTCCTCTCGAGCTCTTTCATGTCCATAATGTATTCCATGTGTTGATGCTTTGAAATGTCTGCCTGAGCCAAGCAAGATTGTCTTATTCCATAATGTACTGATCCAAGAAAACACGACCTATGAAAAGGTGTCAGTCTAGATTATTGATCGAAAGATAATAAGTTTGCGGTGTCATGATATACCCCTAATGAAAGTTGTGTAGCAGCACCACGGAGCTGATGAGGCAACCTAGGAATTAGAATCAACAATGCTAGAGCTGTACCTGCATTTATTTCGTTTTGAGATAATACCTAATTTCAAGGGCCTTTTAGGGGTGGAGAGCTATAACACCCTAAAATTTAATTAAGTATGATTAGTATGTAAAATGGTGAATTAGTGTGTCTTAATATAATTTGAACTCAAATTAATTATTTTGTGGTATTTTCAAATTAAACTCACTTTTAATTATTTTTATTTGTTATTTTGAATTTTGAAACAAAAC
>CAMOHE010026094.1:0-18658 GCA_946598075.1 Artocarpus hirsutus | reverse complement strand
TAAAGTTCTCACATATTACAATAATTAAGTTTCAACTTAATTTTCAAACACTTTCCTAGAGATCATAGAGACCATAGAGGAATTGAATGATAAAGGTATAAAATGAGAAGGCTAATGAGATTGATAAAAACAAAACAAAAATAAAAATGAGGAATATATGTTCCTTTTAGAAATATAAATATTTATCAATTTAATTAATAAAGTATCATTTATTAAGTATTGTTATAATATATGAACAAATTAATGGTATGGAAGTAAAGCTGGCATTTAAACGCTCCAAAGTCCTAACACAAATACATGATGCTTCTCTTTTTCCCCTAAAACTTGAAAAACTTGGAAGTCATGAAGTATTTGAACTCTACTTCTTGTGGGAGTGGAGTGTGAAATTGTACGTAACTACATTATTGTTAATATGTTGTTATCATGTACAAACTTCAAAAGTCAATTCACATGATAGTATTTTAATAATGATGTATAAAACGTTTGACAACACAATTAAAACAAAAAGTTAAAATTAATTTACTGTAGTATGTGAGAATTTTATATTGTAGCCTACTTTTATTTTACACTGAAACATATAAAAGCTTTATACTATATCAGTTGAAACAACATAGCAAGAACGATGTTCACAGACGCTCTTGTAATATATTTTAGATATCATATAATGACTCACTGTTTTGTGAAGCAACCTACCAATACAACCTCTAAGCCAGGTACAATCATGTCATAACTCTAATTTGCTATCGTTGTGTGTTTTTTTTTTTTAACCTTAAACTTACGTGAGCTAACTATTAACTAGCTAACACAAAATCTAACAATAATAATATTCAGAACTTTACCACATTGTTAAGTTATTTTTTTCATGGCCTACCACAAAATTTTCTTCTTTCTTTTTTTTTTTTAATGTCAAAAGTCAATTGATGAATTTTTCGAAAAAAAGAGTGGAAAAAAAGCCAATTAATCAACTACCTGAGTAAAAGCTAGAGTGGTAGGAGCCAAAGGGAAGGTCCCAAGCAAAGAGTTCAGTTAGCCCCACGAGACATGAACCACCATGGCAGCTGAGTCCCCCACCAAGCAGTCATATCAATCCGAGCCGTTCGGCGATGTGTAGTCGTACGCTGACACCAACGTCGTGGGCTCTCCCATATTTACTTGGTAGCAGTTGCACTACATCTACATCACATGTTTAGAAGGGTGTAAAGTATAAAAATGCGTAAAATCAATTCTAATTAAAATTTTTAATACATTAATAAAAAAAAAAAGAGTTATAATATAATACTCTTATATGTTTAATATTCAATTCAAAAGATTTTGTTCTAACCACACTTTTTAAACACCCTAAAAATATAACCAGGTTGTTTAGGAGAAGAGTTATAACTTTATAATTTGAACTGTGCAAAGCATGTGGGAGCTTTATAGTATTTAAATTACTCTCCCAAACACCCTCAACAATTTTTTTAAAATATTTTAAAAGTAATTTAATTATGTAGCTTATTTTAGATAGTCTGATTTTTACTATCAACTGCATTTTAGTCCTCGGTATTTAAAATGTCTCAAACTTAATCAACGATCTATTAATTTGCTTTAGTTTTAGTTATAATTTTCATTAGTCGTCTGTTAGAAACAGAACAAAAAATGAATATATTCTGTTTACAAAGTGTTATTTTCAATTTTTGCGTCATAATCAAATGTATATTCTGTATTCTATTAATCAGATATTATGTTTTGTTAGCATCGTCTGCAAATCTTCTTAATTTTTTTCATTAGCTGATGACAAGGATTGGATTGAAAAAAAAAACTTATAAACAAGGGATTAAGTTTGGGTTGCTTTAAAAATAAAAGACTAAAGAGGGATTGAGAATAAAATTCACAGACTATAGACTATTTGTGAAATTAATCCTAATTATTATAACGATATTAAATTTTTCTATTCTTAAAATATTTTAAAAATTTTCTATATTTCAACTTCATTATTAAAATTTAGGTTTTGACATATTTGCCCCTTAAAATTTAGGCTTTTTTGTAATATGGTCCTTAAACTTTTTTTATAGCAATTGAGTTGCTAAACTTATTAAGTGTGGCAATTAAATCTTAATCATAAAGTTTCTTCATAATCAAGACGCAAACAATCATGTGAGATGGGCATGATCCATTTAAAATACCTATACACCTTCTAATAAGAGTCAAATTATTTTATTTTACATCCAAAATTATATTAAAAAAAAGAAATTATATCATTGTTAATTATATTTTTAACAATTTTGTTAGTTTCTATGTATATTTTAATCATTGTAATGCTTGAAATTACGTCTCCTTTCTTCAAAATAGGTCATGTACGCCTTGGGTATTGTTTTCATCTTAATTTTGACAAACATGAATGATTAGGGACTTCATTGCTACATTTAGCTAAGTTTAGAGACTCAGTTGTTACTACAAAGTTTAACGACCACATTACAAAAAAGCCTAAAATTTAGAAGAAAAATGTGCAAAAAACCCTTAAAATCTTGCCATCGACCCTTAGGCCCCAGCCCACAATTCCCATTCTCTTTGCTCATGCAGCGAGGAAACATTGGAGTAGAAGCAGCAAACAACGTCCTTTTTTTTTTTTTTTTAACACGTTGTTTTGTGTTACAATATTGACTTCTAGCGTTTGTCTGATATTCCCAATATCAAACATATCCCTAATAATGAGGTGCCAAATCGTTGCATTGTATTGAAACCCCGCGAAATTTTGAGAAAAATGAATTTCTGTTTTTATTTGTTGAGACAAATGTGTATCTTTCTTTTTTCTGTTTGTTGTACGAAAAATGAGTTGGATTACAACGCCCAAATGTGTGGTGGAAATAAACAGTACATCCATTTTTTTTCTTTGTTTCTTTTTAAAAGTTGGAAGAACAATAATTGAGCCACCCGTATCCAGAATGTGGTAGAGATCATCGATCAATATAAGCTCCAACTTCTTTTGTCTTCAACAGTATTGCTCTATAAAAGGCTATCTCCTTAATGTATGGGTCCTCCTCTTTTTTTTTTTTTCTGCTTTTTCTGCTTCTTTTTGACTTTTGCACGAAAAGATCGATCACATTATAAATGCAGATGCACTGGTATGCTGTTAATATATCATGTATGATCGTGGCATGTTTCATATCTTTAGGGCTATGGGGGCACGTGCTTTGCATGGATTATATTTTGTCGTGGGTTCCATATATATAAATATATATATATATATATATATTTCATTTTTACCCTCTTGTAAGGGGTAGGGACAGAGAGAGAGATTTTTAGGGGATTGATAATTTTCTCTTTTACTATTTATTTTGCTTTGATTTTTCTTTTTAAGGAAATGTTCCCTGTATATACATTTTGATTTCTTCTAATTACACTATTATACCTCAAATTATTCGTTTTTAAAGTAATATACTTCAAATTTTAAATCTTAACAAAATGCACTTTGAACTTTAATTAAAATCATCGATAGCTAAGGTTCATTAGTTGTTTTTAATTTTTGTTCAGTACTCTTTTTCACATGTTGAGCCTCAATTTTTTCCTTAAAATGATGAGTTCTACTTTTAAAAAAACTAATTAAAGTGCAAATCTTGTTATCAAAATCATCTATAACTTTTAACGCTCGTAGTTATTGGACCTCAATTGCTACGATTTTAAAATTCAAAGTATATTTTGCCAAGATTCAAAGTTTGAAATACATTATGAAAAAAGTGAATAGTTTAAGGTACAACAGTGCAATTTACTCTAATTTTTCTTTGGTAGTGTCGTATATTATTATTATTATTATTATTATTATTATTATTATTATTCATTTGTGTTCTTAATTTGCAATAAGAAGTTTAGATAACAGGGTATAGATTTAAATAAAAACTATGGTCATACACTAAAATATTTTAAAAGAAAGTTTGAAGCTAAAAGCTTTTAGGACGCAAAGTAAGATTAGGTAGAGGACATTATATTGGTCACCAATTATGCTAAGTCTATGGCATAGCGATGGAGATTTTTAAATAAGTGCAACATAAGATGGGATTGTTAGTTTTTCCCCTCTATTCTGTGATTAATGTATATCTCTACTAATATATGAAGCAACATGACACGTCTGTGCAAGAAAATGGTTAAAGTCTAGCATCATCTTTTATTGACGCCAAAGAAGCAAAGGAGCTCAAAAGGTCAAGCTCCCAATCAAGGTGACCGGATTAGAAACTGGAAAGTACAAATGCCGCTTAAAAAGTAAATAAATAATAAAATTAACTTGAAAGAATTACACAACACGGTAAACTTAAGGGGGCGGAATTGAAATATATATATACATATATATATATATATACACACACACGCACACACGCAGTCTGTCACCTTGTTTTTGTAGTTTTGAAACTACACTTTGCTTGGGCTATCGAGATTAAATCCAACGATATGAATTCATATAGGAGCATGTAGGCATCCTACTTGCTGTACTGGTTATTCGGTTTTCCTCTCAGTGTATTATTACACCAACTTTTTAACAATACGGGTATGTGGCCTTGTTAAATGTAAAATAACTAGGGTTGACAAAGTCGTGTTACATGCCGTGTTTGTGTCAGCACGATTACAACACGATACGATTATGCTGAACACAAACACGGCACGATTAATAAATGTGTTTGAAATACAAACACAAACATGACACGCCTATAACATGCGTAACACAACACGACATAATTAACACGATTATTAATCGTACTGTGATGGGTTGACACGATTATAACATGTTTAATAACACGATTAAAAACAAAACTTACTACTTATTTTTTTACTATATAAATTTTATAATTTTTTACTATGTAATTTATTTTAAAATTTCATTTCAATTTTTCAAGTATCCTACAAGTCTTCTACAAAAACTATTAATGTAAAAAATATAATAATATTTAATTATTAAATATTTTAAACTGAATCTTTTCTTTAAATTAGAGAACCATTAGCCTTCTGGGATGTGGCTTTACTGGGAACGCCTAGCAACAAAGCAAACTAAGTTGTTATATAGGGTGAAGTTGAGAAAGGACTCATATTTGTTTTCGATGTGGGTTAGAAGATAAAAGAAAACCATAATAAAAAAAAAAAAGCTATTTTAAGCCACCTAACGCCTATGGAGCGTGGTGGTGGTGAGAGTAATAATGCACCCCTTAGGTGCAAGGATCAAATCCCTACACAATTCGAAATTTTTTTAATAATCCACTACACATTTAATTAAACATGTTAAAGCATGCAAACGTGCTAGCATGAATCCAACATGTTTATTTTCGTGTTATTAGTGCCAACCTATTTATGGCTCAATTAATATACGTGCAGTCCAAACCCGTTTATATCGTGTCGTTTTCGTATCATGTCATCGTGCTATGCCTAAAATTGTCGGCTCTAAAAATGACGCCTAAAAGACGAAATTCGAAGCGTTGTAGAATAAGTGAACAAATTGACAACACAACTCTCAATTGTTGTGCACATAAATTTTAAAATTCATCATTTTTGTTTGAACTTCCATTTGAAACATTCTTCTTCCTATAGTTCAAAGTGAAAAATGAACAAATCTAGATCCATATAGCCTAGGTAATGTTTCCATGAACAATGTGTTTTTGTAACATTTGTTATTAAACAATGAGGGTCTATTTGGTATGCGGGTTCGAATTGATATGTTTTTTAACCTTGTTTTCAGTTTAAAAGAGTGGTTTTGAACCTGTTATCTAGTTTGAATGGTGCATTCAAAGTAGCATTTAGAATGTAAAGGTTTGAAGATAGAATTAAAATCACATCATAGAAGTGGTGTTTGGACAACGTAGGAATTGTGAGGTAACTAGATCATGGGTTTGGACGATTTAAACTGCTTAAACCATGAGATTTTGTATGCGTGTGTATGGGGGGGAGGCAAAGTTCTCAAAACTTGAGGTTTTGTCCATTTTAAATGATCCTCATTGTTTTGAACTTTTGCTTTATTTTGTTTACCAAACCTTAGTTGAACTTGAACCCATGTGTTTATAATCGACATACTAGACACTACCTAACTTTTTAAAATTTTTGTTTCAGCACTCTATATCTATACTTAAATCCGAATTTTATTCATGACTCAAAGTACAACTAATTTACGTGTAACGCTCTGAAATTAATTAAGTGTTGTTAGTGTGTTAAATGGTAGATTAGTGTGCCATAATGAATATTTTAACTTAATTTGATCATTTTGTGAAGTTTCTAAATCAATGCTATTTTCGATTCTTTTAATAATTTTTAGTCACTCTTAATTATTTTTAATTGTTATTTTAAATACTGAAAACAAAACAATTTGTCAAATGACCAACACGTCCCACTTTGGAAAACCACGTGCGGGACGTGGTATTTTTGAAAATAGCCTTCCATTTTCTTTATAAAATCTCTCACTCTCTCTTTCTCTTCTCACTGTCACTCACACTCTCTTTCTCCTCTCTCTCGCTTGTCACTCTCCCTCTCTCTATTTCTCTCTCGGTCTCTCTCTCTCTCTCATTCTCTCTCAAAAAATTTTGAAACTAAAATTCAATTTCAAGCTTCGGGTTGGTGGATTGAACGCTCGGGAACATGATTGAGCAACCACAAACTCAATTTAAAACTTTGATTCGAGGTTAGTTTCTAAATTTTCAAAACTTTTTAAATTTTTTAATTTTTCTTGCATTTCAAAATCTAAGCTTTTCTAAGCTTAGAAAACCTTTAATCTAAGTTAGATGAACTTGGAATAACTAGAATATAAACTTCGTTTAATCAAAAACGGATTTAAATCAAGATTTTTTATTTTTCTCTATTTTTCTCTATTTTCATATTTATTTGAAAATTTTGTTTGAAACTTGTTTTAATGCATTAAAAAGTAATCTACCATGCTTTTCTATCAATTATGATCATTACCCATGCCTGAGAATTGAGAAAACAGGTTGAAATTAAAGATTTGGGCTTGGGGAGGCTGAGACCCGTGCTTGAAAAATTTTAGAATTTTTTCAAATCGACAGGCTGAACTTCGTGCTCGGTAGGTCGGATTCATCCGATCGACAGGTCGAACCTAGAAAATTTTGGCCGACCGAACTTGGTTTTCTGGCAGGCCAAACTGTGCAGTTTGGCCGGCCAAACCAGGGCGACCGGCAGGCTAATCGGGCATGGTAAAATTTTGTGATTTTTCACCCGTTTTCATCGTTTTGAAATCCGATTGAAATTTTGACTTTGTAAAATGATTTTATAAACCTAAATGGCACACTAGGACACCATGAGATGATTTAGTAACATAGGATATCTCAAGTTAGATACTGACAAACTAAGTTATTATACATTTAAGGTTGTGCGTGGATTCACAGAGCTAACGTATAGCAGACCAGGATTATGGTGTAGGATACCGACACCAGTATTGAGGTAGGACTTCTACCCATTTTTCTTTGGTAACCTGATTTTAAAATGATTTTGGCCTAAAAAGGATTTTTATCAAAATGTTTTCAATAACTGATTGAAGGGGCATTTTATTGAATGTCTTTATAAATAGTAAAATTAAGGTGGTTTTCATAATAAACCTCATAATGAATGTAAACGATTATATTTGGTAAAAAAAGATTTTAATAATCATGAAAAGATATATATAATTATGTTTAAGGGCATAATACCATATCAGAGATCGGGTCGTGTAGTGCACGACCTTGGGGGCAAGTTCCAAAACCTAGCTGGGCCACTACGGTGGTGATTTACATATGGTTTGCCTAGGAAAATAAAATGGTATTCTTTCTGGTTGATCCATTTAGACTGTTTTGGTAAGAAAAGCTTTTATTAAAGTTTTATCTATTTATTTATTTGCTCTAGCTTGTTTTCTATATATTCATTAAAATAATGAAATTTCTTTTAAAATTAAATATTTTTGAAATATTGTCCTACTGAGCCTTTTGCTCACGTTTTATTTGTTTTAAAATCTTACCCCTTAGGTGGATATCAGCTTAGGATCGGAGAAGAGTCCGCTGACCGGACTTGCGACCAGTAGAAGATTTGGGTAGATTATAATACAATAATTCAAGGCATGTATAATTCTTAACTTTCCCTTTTATTTTAGACTGTGGTTGTATTGTAACATTGTCAGTATTATGCGTGCACAAAATGTGGGTCTGTAGGACCCATTCTCGCCTCACCTTCTACTTTATTATTATATTATGTTATTATCTTCTCATCGCTTATTTTATTTTATTATTTTATTTGTTTGAATTTATAACTTCTCGTTTTAAATAAATGATTTTAAAATTATCACATTTTTATTTATAAATTTAATTCTAAAACCCAGTTTTTAATTAAATCTCTGTTTAATTAACTTAATTAATCCACCATGTCACATCCTGTACTCCGGGGCCTAACACTATGTGTTTAATTGATAATTAAAATAAGCTCAATTCACACACTTGTTTAATCTAATCATCATAGAGACTACATCTCACATTTTATATAAGCATTTCTTTTAAAAGTTTCTAATAATAGTAATGTGCAACATATATTGCATATCAATTGGTCCTTTATATGAATTTATGCATTTTCTTTGGTGCAACTGAAGCACTAAAACTTCAGTTATCACTACTAGAAATTTGAGATTATACGACCCTTATCTAATGACCTTTTTTTTCAAAAACTATCGTGATAAGGGAAAAACCCAGGAGTCACACCTGAGAAGACAAAAACCATCGTGATAAGCGAGGCCATCTACTACGATGGTTTTTTTTTCAAAAACCATAGTGGAAAGTAAAGCCTTCTGCGAGGGTTTTAAAAAACCATTGTGGAAGGCTTAGAATTTCCACAGAAAAAACTATCGTGGAAGATGACTTACAAGCTCTTTTTCAAGCTCGACAATCAAATACGAATCAAAAACCTGGCTCTTAAATACATATCCAAAACCCTCTAAAAATGCTACAGCCGTCCCTCTCTGCCTCCATCCTCCTTAATCTCCATCCTAATTATAAGTTTTTATTAGAAATTAATAAATTGGGGTTGATTTTGTTGTTTATTGATTTGTGTTTATTGCATTGTGGATGGGTATGATTAATCTATTTTATGCATATGATTTATAATAATTAGAATATTATGGGTATGTATAATCTGTGAAATTGTTTTTAATTGAATTGCACTATTTATTATTTCAATTTAGGAGACTTGCAAAATAGCTAAGAAATGGATATGAGATTTTCGATTGTCTAGAGCATATGTGAATGGTGTGGAAGAGTTCTTAGATTTTGTCAAAACTCATGGTAATTGTGATAAAATTCGATGTCCTTGTGTTCAATGTGGAAACCATAGATCTTATTTAATTCTAGTTGTTGAAGGACATTTATTCCAAAATGGAATTATAAGTAGTTATAAAACGTTGTATTTTCATGACAAGTTGATAAGTTAGTTTTGGGCTAATTAATTAGATGAGTTTTGGGCTAATAATTAGATGATTCTCACTTAATATTTTTGTTAGTTTTGAGCAATTTATCAGAATCTAATAATGTTTTATGTTCTTTTATAGGTTTTGAAGGAAAACGATGCATAATGGCAAAGCGCAGGGCAAAACGGACTGAAAATTGAGCAAAAGTGGACTTGGAATGAAATAGAGCCTAGATGCAACTATTGGATGCCTAGGCACTCTTATTGATGAAGTTCCATACAAAAACCCGAGAGCAAAGCGCCTAGCTGTCATAACTTGGTCGCCTAGGTGCCCTTCTATGAAGGAGCATGATTAACACTGCGGCACTTAGGCGGCAGTTCAAAAAATGGTGTACGAGTCTATGTAGCCCCTAGGTGCTACAATCCTAGCGCCTAGGCTCCATTGCGAAGCCTAGGCGCCAAAAAATTGAGTTTAGGCGTCGTTGCGATTTCAACTCAAATTTTAGCGTAATTTTGTTTCAAATTGCCTCTCTAAACCCTAGCGTATAAATAGAACATTGTAGAGGGTTGAAGCATGAATTTTGACAGAGAGAACTTGCAGAAAAAGAAGGAAGGGCTCACTATTTTGGAGAAGAAGATCGGTGCAACCTAGAGACAAAAATCCATCTTCCCATCCAAACATATAGTTCTTCTCTTCTACTCCTTATGTTTAGGACATTGTTTAGGATGATTTTTAGTCTCATTATGAACTAATTTTCTTTATTCTAGGGCTACGATGTAGCCAGATTATAAATCTTCATATTTATTTAATTGAATTCAATTCGATGTTTATTCATTATCTATGCTGAGTATTTGATCTAATCTTAATGCTTGTAAAAGTCTGCGTACCTTTTGCATGATTTGTGATTTAATTTGAGGCTGAAAAGTGATAACTAAATTAGACCATGATTGAATGCCATGAGATCAACATAGAATAGAGATATCCATGAGACTTGTGTAACACTATGAATTTCTTGTTCTTAATAAATCTTGGTAAGTTTAGAGTTTCCATAGAGATGTAGGAAATTTGCTAATTGAGATAAATTATTAATGTTTGAGAAAGATTAATGATTACCTAAGAGAAATTCGTTATCGGCATAGGAGTAAACATTAGTTGATTAAATTAGATAATTTGAATAGGATTAATTTAGGTGAAATCGGATGCCCTAGTCATTTATTATTTAGATTTTCATTTATATTTTTTTGTTTTGTTATTTTTTCTATTTTATATTTGATTTGTCAAATAATAGTAGAGTTAACCAATTTCATTACTTAGTTAGATTAACGCAATCCTCGTGGAAACGATACTCTACTCACTCTTTATTATTTGTCTACGATTCTGTGCACTTGTAGATTTCTCGCAACAAGTTTTTGGCGCCGTTACTGGGGATTGTTGTTTAATTTAGTTAATATTGATACCGATTAGCTCTAAGATTACTTTGATCATTTTTCTTATTTGTTTTATTTCGTTTTAATTTGTTCTATTTTTTTTTAAGTCATTTGTTTTCTAAGGAACTTCATGATGTTTCATCAGAATATCCAGACAAGTTTTTCCCAACAACATATGGAACCATTTTATGCGACTTGGGAGCGATTTAAAGAAATGCTTGAGCGGTACTCACGTGACAATCTGCCAAAGTGGGCTCTTCTCCAAATATTTATTGAAGGATTGCATTTTGAAGTTAGAGATTGGGTGGAAAAAGGCGTAGTTTCTGATGGTCATTCTTTCTTTTCAAGAACCGTTGATGAACCTTACCACTTATTGGAGGATATGACAGCCTTTAATTATAATTGGCATTTGAATTCTTCAATGCACAATTCCTACTGAGAGAGGCACCAAAATCTTTCATGGAATATCCACCCCAACATGATGGAATAATCCTGTAGCTTATATCAAGAAGAGAAGACAGCTTTGGAAGTCGCTTTAGACCGTCTAAAGGCCACTCTTGAGAGAAGTCATGAAATTTTCAACTCTAGGCGATATCTTACAAATCCATTTAAAGAGTACAATTTTAGAGAGTCATCTAGAGGAGAAAATTACAACATCAAATCCTTGTAGTGACCATAAAACGATAAAGAATGTGGTTTTGTTTGATGATGATTATGTGAAACCTCAAGAATTTGAGCCTCTAGAGGAAATAGAGCCTCAAGATGATGAACAAGAACCCTTTGAAGTTGCGTTAGCTCAACCAATTGCTGAGTTAGGCTATTGCTCGATCAACAATGATTTACAATTGATAAATCAAGAGGAGTCTATCCAAAACTATGATTTTTATGAAGACCAAATCACAAGCATGTTAATGGATAGCCAAAAGGAAAAGGAAGAGCAAATAGAAGGGTTATTAGAGGAATTCCTATATGAGGAGAAGCCATGAGGGTCGTTGGAGGATATAAAAGTGCATAAGACTATTGATTTGAGCTCGTCAATGGTTCCAATATATAGATCACTAACTGATTCATGTTGGCCATGAACATCACAACCATCAATCTCACCATGTTCAAGCTTGATCCAATAATGAAGTTCCCATCAAAAGCACATTATTTAAAGACATTTGTTGTTTGCGCTATGTGCGAATCACTTCTAAATCTTGCCAAGCTTGAGGACATCTATAACCAAGACCCATATATGGTGTTGTTTAACACTTACTATGGACAAAAGCCGCTCTTTGACGAGCGCTTTTTTGAAAGTCAAGCTGATGACTATAAAACAAGCACTTCTTGGGAGGCAACCCAAGCTCTCTATCCTTTTTAATTTAGTTTTCATCATATTATTTAGTTTTTTTAGTTGTTTCTTTTAGTTTTAGTCTATTTTGCAACTTAATCATGATGTAAGTCTTGTTTGTGGCGATTTCAGGTTTTTGGGGGACATCAAGGCTCTCAGCTTTCTTAAAAAAAAAAATTCAAAAACTGAAACCATATCTGCAACCTGGCACAGATGATGAACCACATGGCTATGCATCTCAACTTGAACTTGGACAACTTTCCCATAGTGTCTGCTTTCAATGAAGATAATGAAGAGAATGAGGACGAGGAGGAATGGGTTGTCGCAACCTTCAGCTTAGGGAGTGTTCTTTCCTTTCTCATTTTTGTTTTCTTTTTTTTAATTGAGAAAAATATATTGTTCACGTTTGGGGGTGGCGTGTTGCTTTATGTTTTTTTTTTTTTGTGTCAATCAGTCATTTGTTTTAGTTTAGGTTTTTTTTTTTTTTTTGTTTGTTTTTTTTTCTACATTTGATAGTAATTAGGATAGTAAAGTTGTGCCATTTGAGCATTGTTTAACTTGAATCATAGGAGGCCAATGATAAGACTACGGTTGAAATTAAATGTGGCTTTTAAGGGATAATAATTGTTGTGATCTATCGTTGTTTTTCTTGTGATTTGTTTGCCATGCTATGATTCTTTGAGCACTTTGAGCACTCATGCCTTGATCACTTAAGTATTGTACACTTAGAGGACTTTTATGTTGATTAAGTGATATTTTTAATCTCAAATGAATGCTAGAACCTATTTGATAACCACTTGAGGTGAAATCCTAAGCTACACATCATTAAGGACATGATTTAGGCCATTTTTGGACCGTTTGAGCCTTTCAAGCCAACCATTGACATCATTTAATCACTAGTCACCCTGTTGAGTCTTATTATCCATTTTCTTTGTTACCGACATAATCAACCTGCCTTGAATAATTTTATCCTACTTAGTCCTTCACTCATAAGCATGATTAGTTTGTCCAGGAAATTATTTAAAGGTAGTTGGTATGACGGAAGGATAGGTGAAGTTTTGAAGAACTTATCAAGGAAACATATTTTCCTATTATTCATTCTTGGGTGGAGTTTTGAGTATTGTTATTAAGGGAGTATGTATTCATGTTTATTTATTGTTAAAAAAAACAAAAACAAAAAAAAAGAAAAGAAAAAAAAGGGAAAAAAATACATACATAAAATAAATGTGAATGACAAAGAGAGTGCAATATAAGTTTGGGGGTGTACTTAAAAAAATGATGTTCTTATGAGGTCCTGAGACAAATTATGTGTTTATGGGTGAATTTTGAGCCACATTATATCCTTTTTCTCACCTTTTTACCGTAGCCACACATTACAAGCCGAATAAAGTCCTAATGATCTTTGATGTTGCGATAGTCTACATTAGGGGAGAGTGGGTTTGAAAAATAGGCCTATGGAGTTCATAAATTTCACTAATCTAGAGATCTTTCAAAATAAGCTTGTTGACATAAACTAATCCAAGTGTACGTACATAAGTGCTAGAGGCATCACACACACACTCAAGGAATTATGAGTATGGTAAACTTGAGATTTAAATTGATTATTTTTTACATGATCACAATGGTTAGAGTTTCCTTTGAGTCATAAACTTTATGCAATCTTTGAGGCCAAGTATGATGAAAAAATTAAATTCATGTTCAAACTAGGTCATGTGTTAGTGTCGGTCTCGTCTTTTTGTCTTGTTTGTTTTTCGTTTGTGTATTTTGCTCGAAGACTTGCAAAATCTTAAGTTTGGGGGTATTTGATAAGTTAGTTTTAGGCTAATTAATTAGATGATTCTCACTTAATATTTTTGTTAGTTTTGAGCAATTTATAAGAATTTAATAATGTCCTATGTTCTTTTATAGGTTTTGAAGGAAGACGATGCATAATGGCAAAGCGCGGGGCAAAATGGACTGAAAATTGAGCAAAAGTAGACTTGGAATGAAATAAAGCCTAGACGCCAACTATTGGGTGCCTAGGTGCTCTTACTGATGAAGTTTCATACAAAAACTCGAGAGCAAAGCGCCTAGGCGCCATAACTTGGGCGCCTAGATGCCATTTGATGAAAGAGCATGATCAACACTGCGGCGCCTAGGCGCCACAATCATGGCGCGTAAGCGCCAGTTCAAAAAAAGGTGTACAGGTCTGTGTAGCATCTAGGCGCTACAATCCTGGTGCCTAGGTGCCATTACGAAGCCTAGGCACCAGAAAATCGAGCCTAGGCGCTGTTGCGATTTTAACTTAAATTTCAGCATAATTTTGTTTCAAAATTGTCCCTCTAAACCCTAGCGTATAAATAGAACATTATAGAGTGTTGGAGCATGAATTTTGACAAAGAGAACTTGCAGAAAAAGAATAAAGGGCTCACTACTTTGGAGAAGAAGATCGGTGCAACCCGGAGATAGAAATCCATCTTCTCATCCAAACATACAGTTCTTTTCTTCTACTCCTCATGTTTAGGACATTGTTTAGGATGATTTTTAGTTTCATTATGAACTAAATTTCTTTATTGTAGGGCTACGATGTAGCCGGATTTTGAATGTTCATATTTATTTAATTTAATTCAATTCGATATTTATTCATTATCTATGCTGAGTATTTGACCTAATCTTAGTGCTTGTAAAAGTCTGCGCACCTTTTGCATGATTTGTGATTTAATTTGAGGTTGAGAAGTGATAACTAAATTAGACCATGATTGAATGCCATGAGATCATCATAGGATAGAGATATCCATGAGACTTGTGTAACACTATGAATTTCTTGTTCTTAATGAATCTTGGTAAGTTTAGAGTTTCCACAGAGATGTAGGAAATTTGCTAACTGGGATAAATTATTAATGTTTGAGAAAGATTAATGACTACCTAAGAGAAATTCATTATTGGCATAGGAGTAAACATCAGTTGATTCAATTAGATAATTTGAATAGGATTAATTTAGGTGAAATCGGATGCCCTAGTCTTTTATTATTTAGATTTTTATTTATATTTTTTTGTTTTCTTATTTTTTCTATTTTATATTTGGTTTGTCAAATAATATTAGAGTTAACCAATTTCAGTACTTAGTTAGATTCATGCAATCCTCGTAGGAATGATACTTTACTCACTCTTTATTACTTGTCTACAATTCTGTGCACTTGCATATTTCTCACAACACAAGTCTAAGTTCAATCCAACTTTGTAAGTAAAGAAAATGAAGCTATTGTAGAAGATACTATGGATGATTATGATAAAATGGTTGACATGGTCAATAAATTGGAAGAACACTTCTTACACCGTTTGGATTTATTTGAGACAATGATGAATGATGCTGAGACACCCGTGTATGAGAGGTATACCAATTTCACGAAATTGTCTACTTTAGTTGGATTATGGAATTTGAAAGCGTCAAGTGGATGGTCTAATTCTAGTTTTACAAAACTTTTGGAATTTCTAGGAAGGCTTCTACTAGAGGGTAATAAATTACAAATAAGTATGTATGAGGCTAAAAAGACTTTGAGCACTTTGAGAATGGAGTATGAGAAAATTCATGCTTGTGAAAATAATTGTGTTCTTTATAGGAACGAGTATAAGGACAAGAATTATTGTCTGGTTTTTCAATAATCAAGGTGGAAGAAAGGAAAGGAGCTAAAAGACTGTAAGAATGGAGTGCTAACGAAGGTGTTATAGTACATTCCACTAGTACCACATTTGAGGCGTTTATTGGGAGACATAGAACATGCCAAGAATTTGACGAAGCATCATGACAATCGACGATGGTATGCCCAGACATCTGACGGATTCACCACAATAGAAGTCTTTTGAATCCAATCATCCCCACTTTAGTGCAGGTCCAAGAAATATACATTTCGCTTTGTCGACAGATGGAGTGAACTCACTTGGTAATATGAGTAATAAGCATAGCATTTCGCCTATAATACTTGTTAACTACAATCTCTCTCCAAAGATGTGCATGAAGCGGAAGTTTTTAATGTTGTCTTTATTAATTTTGGGTCCTCAGCAACCAAGTAATGACAATGATGTCTACTTGGTATCGTTGATTGATCACCTAAAAACTTGTGGGAAAATGGAATCGAAGTAAGAGATGCTTACTACAAAGAGATGTTCACACTCTGTGTAATGTTGATATGAACAATTAATGACTTTCCCACATATGACAATTTATCTAGTTATTCTGTAAAGAGTTCTATTGGTTGTCCTATTTGTATGAAGGAAACATCTCATAAACGGTTGAAGAATGGTAAGAAAACCGTTTTTCTTAGTCATAGAAGATGGTTGCCAAGAGATCATCATTACCGTAAACAAAAGAAAGCTTTTGATGGCAACATCAAAGAAAGAGACCCTCTTCGTCCTTTGACGGGTGAACAAATATTTAAAATAGTAAAAGATATGAAAGTGGTATTTGGGAAAAGAAAACGAGGTAAGGACGAGCCACCGATAGATGGACCATGGGAAAAAAAGATCAATTTTTTTTTAATCTTCCATATTAGAAGACACTTTTTGTTTGTCGTGAAAGAGGTCCCCCAAGACACCTCAAATTGGCGCCCATTATAAGGTTCTATAATGGTAAAAAATCATCGTAAAAACTTGATTTTGTACCACGATGAAGGTTTTCATGATGGTTTTAAAGTTTTCCACAACGGTTTAAAACCGTCATGGAATTTCCATTTTGTAGTAGTGGACGTGGAACTCTAAGAAACCTTCCCTCTCTGTAGGAAATCCGGTTACAGATCCTTTGTAGATATTTTAACAATATTTTGTAAGGAAGTTGGATGATAAAGTAGGCCTCCAACTAAGAGAAGCTGGTTGCAGGTGGTGCAATTTAATTTTTAATTATGAGAAAATCTAAGTTTAGGGGACTTTACTGTCATTGTACAATGATTTGTGTTATTTGTAATAACAAAAAATGATGGTCCATGAGAAGAAAAACAACATGGTAACATCATTTTAGGAAGAGGCAATAACGTTATTGTGAAAGGAAGTAACTGTCATAGTTGTGACGTGTTTGAGAAACAATTGTAGAAATAGTTACAGTTGTGATAAGTTTATTTAGGTTTATTAAAACTTTTAAAGAAGGGGAAGAGTACTGTTTTACGTTTTTGAACCGTAAATTCTAATATTAGCGAGAGTTATAGTATTTGGTAAAAAGAAGTTTAGGAGCTGAAAATGTAAAGGACAATTGTTGTAAAATGCATAATTGCATTTTACTACTTGTATAATTGATTTGGTTTATCATTTTGCTTGTAAAAGTGCGGGAAGAGTGTAGAATGAGGAGTTGGAATATGAGAAAAAAACACATGCACACATAAACGTGTATCATAGAATTCATGATCAAGTTAGTTTATATGCAATGAGGCAAGTGGGTCACTTGATATTATTAGATTAGTATATTTGTATATCTGAGCTTGTTTATGGGTATGTCTCACTTAGGTATTGTAGAATATAAAAAAGAAAAAAAATTGTTGGTTTAGTTGAAAGCGCAGACAGATGGAGAAATGAAATTTAATTTTGGTACAATTGAACAATTTGGGCGATTATATTTTTTTAAAATGTAACGAAAACAAAAGAAATCATAAGTTCAACATTCACTCAACATGAAGGTATGAACAAAATTAAAAGTAACAATAAGAGAAATGGAAGTCCAGCAAGTAGCTAAATGATAGGTCCATATTACAAATAAGTAGCATTAATAAAGAACGACTGTTAAAAACAAAACATACAATACGATGGCCAAAAAAATCAGTGACAATTATACGTAACCTTGCATTAATGGCTTGCAATTGTGGCAATAAGCCTGTTACATGTGTTGAAGTAAAAACTCATCATTCCAACAGGAGCACTCATCATGTGTCCCCATTTTGACATCCAAAGGGGAGACAAATTGATTAGTTCCTTGATTATATCCATTGTAGTACATAGGCATGTATTCGAGGGCTTCAGCTGTGGGCATGTTGTGCTGGAAAAATAATACGCAACAGAATTTTAAAAATTTTAAATCAGAGTATTTTTCAAAACACAAGTTTGACATGCTATATGTACAAATTAACCTGATCTTACTAACCTTGTATTCGCCGAAAAGCTCTCGAAGTCTGTGTAGAGAAGTAACGTTCCAAAAGAGCCTCAACCAATTGGTCTTCTTTGCTATTCTCTATCCACGATCGGAGTGAGTGTGGGCTCACACGTACAGCTCTTCCTCAAGGTGACTCTCCTTCTAACCAATTGAGAGAACCCAAAGCTAGTGTTCGTGATTTGTGAACAAGAGCTCTCAGGGAGTTTCAGATTCTCACCAGTAGAGTATTACTCTTAATCTCTCAATTGATCTAAATAACTCATGAGACTCACTCCCTATTTATACAGGTTGGGTCTAGGGTCATTCCTTATCAGATAAGGTCTCAAAAATTTGAAACAGAATCAAATTCGAGTCAATATCGGATAAGATACGCGTAAAAACGCATGAAAACGCGTGATTTTTAATTC
>CAMOHE010026093.1:0-16422 GCA_946598075.1 Artocarpus hirsutus | reverse complement strand
TTATATTTGTCACTAAAAAAGAGTGAAAATAACATATTTGATATGTTACTTTGTTTTATGCTTTAATGCATAATACTATTTTAAATGATATCTCTATCTTTTATCAAAATTATTGAGTTTTGACATTTGTAAAATTAAAATTTTTAACGTTAAAATAATTTGAAAGTGCAATGTGAATATTAAAGAAAAAGTTAAAGTATCAACCAATAACAATCAAATATCAAATTTTTCATATACTAAATTGGGTGGCAAACCAAGTTAGCATATGAAAAATTTGACACTAAAATAACACTACATTGGAAAGTGTTTTTTAAATCAAATGACAAAATTTGTTATTAATGCATCAATTTAACATTATATTAGAGATGCTCTAAGAATGCCAAAACATTAAAAATTCCTATGGTAAATGAGACAATTTTGTATCAATAGTGGAGCAAGATGTTTTAGCCATTATATTAACTTTTAAACTGTCTATGTGTAACTCTTCATGCTACAAAACTGATTCCTATTAGATCAGACTGTTAAAAAATTAATTTGCCTATTAAAACACCCATGCTTTACTAGTGATGCAAAATTTATTTTTCAATTATAAGGATTTCCTAACAATTATATAGGAAAAAAGGAAAAAATTAATGCTAAAAAAAGAAAAGGGTCCATTTTGGAATATGCTTTTTCTTGTAAATCTAAGGCGTATATTTGGCGCCCAAGCGCGAGCGTGCCTATATTTATTATTTGCTCTGAAATACATGTATTTTTCTTAGGCAGTTTTAAATCTTGCTCATACGTAGTAAATGAATCATGTGATCAAATATAAAAAAAGTAAAGTCGGCAATACAGGTTGCGATATGACAACATGACATGAATTCAATACGTTTTTTTATAGGTTAGTGTAAAAAAAATTAATCTTGGGTCATTTTAGCATGAACCTAAAATCGACCCATCAAAAAAAGATCGTGTTCAGGTCAACTCATCTTATACTAAATTGACCTGTAACTAACCTACTTATATTTATTCAAATATTTTAAAGATATTTTTTGTTGTATTATATCAGATATATCGGATATTATTATTCTATTATTCAGATTTGTTGTGTTTTGAGTCTTGATTATGTAATGTTAGATATATATATATATATATATATATATATATATATATATTAGTTGTCTTTAAGTACGAATGTACGTTTTGTAAGCTTTTGATAATAAGAATATACAAATCCAAGGCTATAACCGGTCAGTGAATGTGGCCTTAACGATTCTTGTTGCACCCCATTCGTGGTGAACACAGAATCATGCCTCTGAAAGTCTTTTCTTTTTATTTTTTTTAAATTTTTATTATTATTTTTTGGCCCGATTCAGAATTGTGAAAGTTGGTCGCCTAATAATTTTCTGTTGCCAATTAGATACCATTTTCTATTGTCCAATTGGTTTTAATAAAATCTTATTTCAGACTCAAAACTAGCAGCTAATTAATTCACCTTTTAAAGTTCTGTTTGGCTCCTCTTCTCTCTCTCTCTCTCTCTCTCTCTCTCTCTCTCGCGGCTTTATTTTCGCTATGTGATAATTCCATTGCAAAAGAAAACAAAGGCCAAATTACTAAAAACCCAACAAAGGAGAAACTGAAAAACCCATCTCCTTATTTAATATTAATTTATTTATCTCTTTTTTTAAATGATAAATTAATGTATAGTGAGCAAGAAAAGCTGAGAAACAGCACAAAGGAGGGATGGGACTGAAATGTAGCTAGTGCATTTCATGGATGGCCATAATTGCAATTGGAAGGCAACATCCATCTTACTTTTGCCTAGTTAATTAGAACGAATCACAAATTAAATGCAAATATGATGTCTTTTTGAGAATTTTATTTAGAATAATTTTTGTGTTAGGGAATGAAAAATATCATATTGAGTAGGGAAGAAGCCTAATCTGATTTTATTAAAAGATCATAATTTTTTAATCCAATATTTGACCATTTAAAATTGTGTTCTTAAGTTTTCATAACCTTCTTACTCAATTGTTCTTTAAATATAAGTGGTTCCATATGCATAGCTCAAGGTAACCTTTTTGATGAGATGTTACGAGTTTTATTTCAAACCGGTAACAAAGGGAGTAAGAATGATAGAAAATTGTGGAAGTCTTATCGTCGTTTTACATTTAATGTCGTTTATTGTGTCTTCTATTTTTTAGAGAGCTTTTCAGAAAGAGATTCTGAGCAATAATAACAGAGCACATGCTCTTCTCCTTAACGCCAAGGATTTGGCTCTTTGTTAACTTAATGAGTTAAATAGTTTAGGGAATATCTGGTGCATTAGCGACTTTGCCCCCGTGAATTTTTCTTATATTGAAAATTTGATTTTGAATTTGATAAAAGTGTGTTGTTGAGTGCACGAAACATATGATAGCTCTTAAAATTTCAATAAAAATGCTCGTGTACTTTATGTGAGTGAGCTCATTTAAAGAACAAGAGTCATAGACTATTGGGGTATTTGAGAAGCGTGTTTAAACTATGGTTGTGATTTAAAACATTGTAGCATGTGAGAGCTTTATACTATAACAATTTTTTGTTTCTTACTGTAGCATGTGAAAGCTTTACAATATTGGTAACCATAATCATGGTTCCAATCGAGCTTGTCAAACACCCTATATAACTCAAGATGGTGATCGAGTATGTTAAATCTAATGTACAATGATATTTTCACTTTAATTTAGCTATCGTCATTGGTTTGGAGACATTATACAATATATAAAATTTCTGAAGTTATTCATCAAAATTCAAAATCTAAGGATAACTTGCCATCTCAAGAAAACTTCACAAGACGAAAGTGATAAAACACCCTAATTTATGTTATGAGTCCAAATTATAAGGCAATGCCTTTGTTTGATATCTTGGTTAAAAATATAAAGCTTTTACGTGCTATAGTTTTAAACCAATATTTTCAGCTCTAACCGTTTTTCTAAACACCTTAAATCGTTTGCTCTTTTCTAGCGGTTAGTATCCTTGTGGAAGAGGATTCCCGTTCTTTTGCATCAAAGCCTTGCTTGTTTGTTTTTGAATGAGCACAAGAAACACGGAGTTAAAGACTCAAAACGTTCTTTTTTCAAAAAAGTTAATTTTTTTCTTTTAAGACCTCCATGGCCCATACCATATTATAGAAAACAAGAAAATTGTGTGGAAAGGGAAGCTTAAGGTACCATTAAGGTACCATATTAGTATTGTTTATTTTTTGGACATCATAATAACCGAAAATAAAACAATGAAAATTTTAATAAAATTTGATAAATATATTAGAATTAAAGGAGTTAAGCCAACACTAGAGGTATATTGCATTCCCGATGTTTTATTGAGTCATAATCTCACCATAGCAGTTTTGTTTATTCACCAAAGCTGGAAACCCCCATGGTCAAAACAGGGACACGCAGTCAAACAAAGGACTGCTGACAGGATTCTGGATAAAGCAGATCAGTTCCGTGACACTGATTAAACTACTATATCAAAAATCAATAAATAAACACCAATACTATAATATGTATTTTTTTGGGCCTTTTTCTCTACGGCCAATGACACTTTGACAGCTAAGAAAGACTGTATCTCACAAACATAACAAACTTTTTGTTTTTTTTTTCCTTGATTTTCTATTTTTTGTTTTTTCTATTTTTTTTTTTCTTAATCTGTTCCCCATTTAAAGTTCAATAATCTACCCACTGCCTCGGCTGTCTAGAAGTCTAATATTTAACAGCTGGTGACGATTTTCTTCTTCATCCGTGCCTTGAAAATGTATGTATGCATTGCTCTCTGTCTTTGGCCATCTTTTTCCATCCTCTTGTCTTTTTGTTTTAATTCCCGTCTCTTCTCAAACCTTTTCAATTTCACCCTTTCCTTTCCCCACTCTTTTTTTTTTTCCATTAGTTGGACCTTTTCTTTTTTCCTTTCAATTTCCCACCAAGGCTCTTGCGCAACAAAAGAACACATTGTCTTTATTTATGTTTTTTTTTTTTGGGTGAAAATTGAAATTCCCACCAACCCTTCTTTTTTTTTTTTTGATTAAAAATTTCTTTTTTGGGGGGTCACATCTAAAGCTCCACTTCAGAAGTTCTGTTAAGCTTCCTTCTTTTGGTGTCTGAATTACTGTGGGAAGACGAAGAAGAAGAATTTGCACATGACCCAACTGTTGTTTCATCGCTTTTATAGCTCAAGCATGCTGCAGCATCCAACACCCCTATTGGACTTTGGGGCACGGATTGGACCAAACCAACGGACCCATTAATCAATGTTGAATCCTCCATCAATTGAATACACCTCATTAATCTCTCCTACCAAAAAAAAAAAAAACATAAATGCGAAAATTAAAATTTGCCCATGTTTTGGTTAGTACAGTTGTTGGTAATCAAGGCTAAATGATAAATAAGACTATAAAGCACAAAAAGAACATCATTATTTTTCACTACTTTTATGGCTCCTGGACCACTAATATGTTGTACATATGTGTGTGTGTGTGTATATATATATGTATACCTTTTGTACATGCTGAATTAGCACAGAGGTTGCTTTCTCAATGTCCACTGTTTTTCTTTCTGCAGCAACAGATATTGCCACTGCTGCTGCGACCTCTGAAGGCCTGAATTCCAAGAAGTCAATTCCTGCATTGAATTCCCACACCCACCAAGGGAACCAGGAAAAAAAAAAAAATCAAAATCCTTTTCTCTCAAATCCCTATCATTGCCGAATGGAAATCACGGCCGACAGCACACACATGTAAATAGTTTTTATGTGCCTAAGGAGAAGAGGAATTAGTGACCTTTGACTGTGGCCAAGATAAGTTGAATAGATCGGAGAATAGAAGCTCTAAGCGGGATTTGATTATTCTCATTGATCTTGTGGAGGAAATAATCTATGAAGGAGAAAGGTGTAACTGCTTGCATTTTCCATTTTAATGTGCTCAACACAAGAAGTTCCATCCTTTGTATGGTTCTGGCTTCAAACACAAATTTTGAGTCCCCAACCTGTTTTGATAAAAAACAAAATTTTTTAATCAAAAGGATCAAACAAAGAAGAATTGACTAGATAAATTCAAGTTAGGAAATTTTACATAGATGGCATTTTGTTTTTGACCTGTAAATCTAGAGAGAGTGGGACTTGAGTCTCCTCCATTTTTGCAGCAAGAGATAAACAGGCCACAGCCAACAATTGCATAGTCCAAGCTTTGCCCTTCTACAGATTATAAGTGATAAAAAGAGAATTGGCATTATTAGAGGACTTACGTGGAATAAATTTTTATAAAATATGAGTAAGGGATTGGTAGCACGGCATGTTTGGCTTATTATTCAACTTACTGGTAATTCATAGGCGGCTAGGAAGCGATCCAAGTAGTTTATTGACAAATATGAACAAAGAGGTCCGAAACTGAAATGGGCATTTGCCTGTTGAATTCAACACAAAAGGACAATGGCATTTATCATCAAACTAAGGACAAAAAGAAAAGGAAAGCAAATTAGCTGACAACCACTAAACACGAATCAAGGCTAACAAGAGGGAAAAGAGAAAAGGAAAAAACACCAATTTCGATAATAATGACATAAAACCAGGTACAACCTTTTTTTGTCCCTGTTTTCCTTTTGATGTTTGATTCTAAGAATATACATGTCGCTTAAGCTTCAAATTAAAAAGAACCAGAAGAAGCTCAACAAATCCATAATAGCATAGACCCCAAAAGAACCAATTTTTGTGTATTAACATTAACCACAAGACCCCATAAATGCTTTAAACACACAAGCAAAGGAATCCCAAAATCCTAATCCATTTGCACAATAATCCCACTAAATCAAAACACCAAGGCCGTCATATGATAGCTATTAAGGGAAAAAAAAAAACAAAATGAAAAAGACCCACCTTGCAAATCCAATCAACAGCCTCCTTTCTAGCCAGGAGGTCCAAATCCCCACTCCTCAACCTCTTCCAGTAATCGATAATACTGGGCAAGTGTTGACCCTCCTTCTCAACCATTGAAGCTAAACACTCATCACTCTGCAATGGCAATACTAATCCATTCTCATTTTTATCATCGTTAAAGCTCCGGCTTTTATGGCCATGGCTTCGATGATTCCTATGATGATGAAGCCATGCAGTCTCTCGAGGCTCCTCGGCCACATTAAGACCTCCGAACTCGTCATCATCGAAGACGGTTGTGTTGTCTTCTGCGCAGAGGAGGCTCGAGACTGCGGAGTCAAAACTGGGTGCCATTGCCAAACCAGGAAAAAAAAATCCGCGTAACAGATAAAAAAAAATGAACAACCTTTTTTTTTTTTTTTTTTTGTTTATAACACGTTCTGTGCCACACTGTGAATATGAACAAGAAAATCTGATTAAGTTGGAGGCTGGGATTCTTGAATATATAAAGTGACTGTTTTGTAATAAATTTTGAGATGAAGATGATGAAGACGAGATCTTTCACTCAAAAGAATTGAAGAACACGAGAATGAATATATGATAAGGAGAAGACAAAAATGTTTTTGAGTCTTGAAGAATGTATATTAATGGTGATTGTAGTGTATGGCACAGTTGAGTGGAGAAGAGTGAGGACTCTCTCTCTCTCCCTCTCTCCCTCTCTCCCGCTCTCAAAGTGGGCTGAAAAGACTGCCGCTAGAGAGGGGCTTATGAAGGAAATGAGAGTGGCCCTTTTTTAGGGTTAACGTTAGAGAGAGAGAGAGAGAGAGAGAGAGAGAGAGAGGGAGATGGACTGATTTGGAATCAGAAGAAAACGAGATAGTCTAAGAGAGGGGGAATTGGTAAATTAGTAATACACATGGAAGGGGAATTTGCAAGATTTTACTGTGGAAAATTTAGTGAACGTGTTTTTAATGCAACACGTAGCATCTAGCGGTGTAGCCACGTAGGATATAATTTTTAACAGTTAGATTTGTAGTAAGTTTTTTTTTATTTTATATATAGTGTTTGAAAAAAATGTTGAAATTTTATGATTAAAACTGTATTTGAGATTTTTATATTATAGTAAATTTTTTCTTTACGTTATATAATGTGAAAGCTTTTACACTTTTTGTGGTTGAAAACACCTTAATAATCTTTGTTCTAACAGTTAAAAACTGTATATAATTTGATGACAAGATGAATCACGGTGTTCTATTGCATTGTATGAAAATAAAATAAAAATCCCTACCACACAATTCTCATTATTGGATTTAGTATATGTAGAAGAAAATTCTGATTTAGAACCAAATTTAAGAGTTTTTTTAATTGCCTGGAAAGTCTAATTAATAGATTTCTATAAAAATGTTTTATTTTCGGATTCTTGGGGGTCAGTATCAATTTTGTACAACCATGTGGTCCTCTCTGTTTTTGCCTTGCAAAAAACCCCATTCATAGAATCATATTCACACCAATCTTCTACACAATTTTTTATTGTTGTTTTTGCAATCATGCCATTATGAACAATTTACAGATATTACAATTTACTTTTGAGGCTCAGTTTGTACCTTTCCTTCTCAATGTCATTTTTAATCCGATTTTTGATTTTGACCTCACTTGTTTCCACCCATAAATTAAAAGTTACAAGAAAACATTGATTTGGGTCAAAGGTGTAGTGCCAAATATATTCCTCATGCACCAAAGAGATATCAATGGGGCAAAATTTGAAAAAAGGGTTCAAGAAAATTTAAAATTAAGTAAATGATCTCTTTTTTTTTTTACACTAAAAAAAGATTTTTTTTAAGCATCGAAACTGTCCCAGTTTTTTCAAAGAAAAAAGAAAAATGACTGTATTGAAGAGAGGAACCTAACCAAGGTAGAAACAGAAAAAACTGGAACTGTTTTGGTCCAAAAAACTAATTTTTTAATGCCCGAAAACCAAAAAAAAAAAAGAGATCATTGACCAAATAAAATTTTTTGACAAAATCATTTTTAAAAAAACCCCTATAAATGGAGATGTAGACGTGGCCACCTCCAAATATCTTTTTCATTTTATTTATTTATTTTTTTCGGTTTTGAGGGGATAAATCATAGAAAATAGTTGGTTAAAAGAAGTCGAATTTTAAAAATTTATATTAAACAAATTCATTAGATTTGAATTTAAAAAAAAAAAACACCTATTTAAAGTATTTTTTAAACTTGAAGCCTAAAAAATCAACTCAATATGCGAAATAAATGGGGCCTAAAAAACCACGGAAATTTACGGGACTGCTTTGGTCTGGTAACAAGGAGGAGAAAAGAAGGGACAAAAGTGGAAACAGAAAAGGCCAAGACTGACCAATCGGAGAGTGGCCCACCAGGCTGTCATTTTCAAAATCGTCCCGTATTGGCACGTTTACGTTGACGGTACCTGATGACGTGGAATATCCATTTCTGTCTGAAATTACGACTGTGACCACGATTCATTCGCTCAGTATTTTCTTTCCTTTTTTTTTTTTGTTTTTTTTGTTTTTTTTAATTCCTCAGTCTGCCTTGGCCTTCTCTCAGTCAAAATAATGCCTTCTTATGCACAATTTTCCTCAATATACACTTCCGGTTATTTCAAATAACCTTATTTTATATGCTCAATCACTTATTACACCCGGACCAAAGCTCTTTATTCTCCATTTTTTCATGTTTTCGGTCAGATGAGTTTATCCTTAAAAAAAAAAAAAAAAAGTTTATATATGCATGATTCCTGTTTTATAAGAAAATATGAGATATGGTAAATATGGTTTTTTATTCGTTGTCTTTCTCCTTTGACAATGTTTTCAAAATGAATGAAAATAATTGTATTAAAAAAAGAAGAATTTTAAAAAACTATACTGAGAGTGTTTTTGAAATTTTTACCTCAAAAAACATGTAAAAACATTTTAAAAAACTCTCAAAACAATACTAAACGGAGGTGTTTTTGTGAATAATAGTCTTTCTAAAAAAGTTTTTGTCAAATAATTGTTTTGACACTAATGCCTGTCTTTATTAAGAAATCAGATATCATTCCTTACAAAGAACAAGACACTATTAATACTTGCCCTACAGAAAACGACACCATTAATACTTAACACGATTGATACACGTCTACAAATATAAACACATGCGTGCTACTTCTTTCTAACAACTAATGAAAAATACCGACTCTTCATAATTTTTCTCCTTGAGAATGGTTTTTAAAAAGTAAGGTAGCGCATAGCAAAACATATTGCCAAACGCCAATTTTCAAAAATCTTAAAAGTCTTCCATGAATCAAAGTTGAATACGATATCCATTATGGTATTTAAATCCAGGGTATTTTTGAGTAAGATTTGTCAATTTTTTTTTTTAAGGAAAGTAAGATTTACCATTCGAGTTGTCGCACTCTTATTATTATTGTTATTGTTGTTGTTGTTGTTAAGGAAGATCAATGGACGCAAAGTTGAGCACTTTAAAGTTTACCAACAAATTAGAACAATAGAGTGATTTATATTAAGTAAACAGGTTAATTTGAAAAAAGGGCCAAAACAAATTTTCAATTGGGGAAATGACCTCTTTTTTTTTTTTCACCAAAAATACGCTTTTCTGCACAAGAAAACTGTCCCAGTTTTTTTTCAGAAATATAAGAAAAATAATTATATCAAGGTAAGGAACCTAAACAGAATGAAAAAAAAAAATGGAGCCGTTTTTATGCAAAAGAACTTGTTTTTTTATAAAAAAAAACAAAAAAAAGAGACCATTTTATCAAAAAGGTTTTTTCTTAAAGCCATTTATAAAAATCACCCGTAACCCGTTGTAAATTGATGAATAAAAATACAGGTAAAGTCTTCAATCACACATATAACGTTTTTCAAACGGATTTTTAACTTTTTAGTATGACATGATACCACTAAAACAAGTTAAATAGAATATTGCGATAGACTACATTTTATTCAATATTATATTTTTTTAAAAAATAGTCTTACAAAGAGTGTACATAATATTATAATTGCAAGTAAAAAGTGTTGCAAACACCGGACTGATATTATTGACCGAATTGAAGACGTTTATATATATATAATTGAGACTGGTTGAAATTTGTAAGTCAACCTAAATTGCTACACTTGCACGATTTGCCAAATATTCACCTTCTTAAAATTATCATGATAATATCTGCCGAAAATGTTTTTTTTTTTTTTTCCAAATGCATAATTGTTCGGATATTAATGAGCAAGCAAAGCCAGCTGTATATAGAATAGAATTGGAGATGTCAATCAATAAAATGGTACAGAATCTCTAAAGGGGTTGATTACCTACCATCCTGACGCAGCACCGATTGGAAACTAAACATAAATCATATGACTCCACATTTTGGTTACAGAAAAAAAAAAAAAAACAGATAATAATAAGCAGATTTAATTATACATGTAATACATAAAAAACAATATCATCATCATAATTCATATCCGACACAAGTTGTGCCATGGATACCAAGAAGCTACCGAGGAGAGATCCTAATGAGCATCTTCAAAAGCATGTGCCCCGGCGTACGTAAAATCCATTTCTTTGAAATGTGATTATCACCGTTATGATATATTATTTATAAATTATAATGATGGAGAGAAGAATATATGTGTATGTATAAGTGATATAGTCCATTGGGGACCATCTTTTAATGTCGGATGTAAAATAAAAAGTGTAATATGACATTTATATAAATAGATCAAACCACAGGTCGTGACATAGTGGTAAGGAGGTCATAATTAAGTCATTATCAACTAATATATTGGAGGTTTGCGTCTCATATTGCACACAAACGCCGGCCTTTGGTGTAGACTATATATTGGTGGACTCCATTCAATCCAAACTTGTCATGTGGTGAAGACATAAGGCAAGGATACTTGCCATTTTGTTACTGATAGATTCTGAAAGTGACGTTAATATAAGTACATGAAAATACTATTAATGCCCTTTCTTAGAAATATATATGTATATATATAAATTAATCAATAAATTTGGTTGTTTCACACTATTGCTGCACCTTTTTAAACAACAATTGCTACTCCCTTTTAGTGTGAGTGCTATTTTAAATAAATATCATGTTACACTTCTCAGTTTTATTTTCAAGAGTAAATCATAACATGTATATTGTGTATATAATCTGTACAGATTTTCTGCTAATATTAGTTATGTACCATTCTCTTTGAGAGACCATGATTGCCATGCAATACTGTCTACCAAACAGTTTGAAAAATTGACCATTACCAAGAATTAAAGAATGCTCTTATTGTCCTCCCACATAAATGAGTCTAGAACTATCCACTCGTTTTTCTTGCTTCTTGGTCTTTCCAAAGGAGGAGGATCAAATCGACCTCCACTGCAAGAAAAAAGCTATAAAGCGCCTAGTATTGTATTTAGTGACCTCAAGAGAAAGACTAAAATATAATTTCCTTGTGGGAATGAGAACTTGCATCACATCAAAATGGACCAAAAATCTATCACCTAAGTCCAGAAAAAATTAAAGGGTTGTCTTTATACTCGCCAAAGAATCACAATCACATAAAGAAAAGCACTTTTTCTCCTTTTTCACTTTTGGGCGCGTCCCCTTTTGGGATATGCAAAATGTGGATTAGCAAGTACAAATTCTCACTAACATTCAGCAACGCCTGCTAGATTTTGGACAGTTAGTTTGGTAGATTAAGATTTAACAGATGGATGATTCACAAACTTAGCAGAATTTTTTTACCTCTTGGTGGTCAGAGTAAAAATGTGTATTTACCATGACTTGAAGTCTCTATAAGAAATGTTGAACCGCCATCATGGAAAAATCTATCTTTTTTCTTCCTCGGTAATGCAGTCAAATGAATGTGTTCATTATTTTAGAGAGTTTAGTGAGACAAGGAAACATGAAAATTACACATTTTTTAAAGGGGGTTACTATATAATCCATTTATTTTGGATCTATGTCCTTCACTAGATGCCCCTCGACTAGGAGATGGATTGAAAGGCTTCTCCAGATCTAGGCAGAATGTGCAACTTAGACAATCCGAAAATGTTGAAAAAAAAAGAACTTTTTTTTTTTTTTGGTTCGGATCATTTCTGACTGCAAAAGTCATTAAAAAATGATGGGACACTGTCATCTAATTGGTTATTTGGTTGATTTTTTTGGTCTAATCCCTAGAGTTAGTAAAACCCCATATTTGTCTTTGCACTTTCTGAATTGTACTTGTGTGGTTTTGTCTCTTCAGGCCTTATTATATGCATCTGTACTTCTTTGAATTGTAGTAGTCATTGGTTCATTGCATGAAATCGAAGAAAAAATTAATGCTATAACTATAATACATGTCAAAAAATTCTAGGATGTACACGTATAGTTGTTTTAGAAAAATGGTTTTAATTATTAGTCACAATTATAAATACTATAAAGTTTTTATATGTTATAGTTTTTAAATCAAAATTATCGGTTCTAACCGTTCTTTTAAACGGTCTGATAATATCATTTTTTGTTGCGGTGAATTTTATCAAAATTAATTTTTGTTTATAATTTAGACCTCAAAAAAAAAATACCTTTGCAAGATTACTTTTTTAATACTTAATGTAAAAATCCTTGTATGTAAATTTTATTTCTCACTGTTAAAATTGGTTAAAAAATTGTCAATTGTCACTCAAATTAACTGAGAATTCTCTCTAGTTACTACGATTAGTTCGGTTGTGTTGTAGAATCAAAACTTGAATCATATCCATTTATTTATTCAATTTTGACCACCGGTTATCATTGCCATTTGCCATGACCATGACTAGCAAACTCAACGGTAAAAATTTGATTTCCAATTGGAGGGATAAAACCAAGATAAGATAACTATTTTTTTAACCTAGGATGCTTAATTTTTCTTGGATTCATTAAGACGTGCCCAAAAACAGGTATCCAAAAGAGACTTTATGGGACACAAATTTCTAACCCTTTCTTCATCTTTCTTTCTTTTGAAATGCCCTTTTCTATTTGTCTTACTTCTTTAATTTTTTTGCTTCTTCTTTTCCCCTTTTGCAGTTTCACTCTCAGCAATTTTTGTGCTATTGGGAACCAAGTATCAAACACGCTTTGCCCAACCCCATATGGCTCGTGTCAGTTTTTGTGCTAATCTCAAAGAATTCTATATTCCCACAACTTTTATTTATATATGTTGGAGATGAGAAGCACGAGTACATGAGGCCCCTCCTCCTAAGACTTTTTCCTTTTGGTCTAAATCCATATCCTTATAAAAGTTGGTCTTCTTCCTGTTTGAGATCCGAGCTTAACAGAGTGTCATCCACACCACGACCCCCACTTCTTATTTTTTTAAACTCTTCAATATCCTTTCATGTTTTGCTTCTTAGAATTTTTACTGCTACATCCCCCAATGACCAATGGCCAAGTCTTTTGGCATATGATAACATAGATCACCAATGACTATACAATTCTTGGCAAATTCTTGGCATTATATATTAACTATACATTATATCAACTATACATTACCCTCTTTCTTTTTTCTTTTACTTTTTTTTTTATATAGTAAAGAAAATAGCTCTTTGTTTGGTACACAAATTTGAATTTGTATAGTTTCGAACTTTGTAATTTGAATTGATGATTTTAAACCTATGTGATTTGAATAGTGGTTTTGAATCGACGTTTAAAATGTAGTAATTTGACGGGGAATAAAACATCACGTTAAAAAATGGCATTAAGATAATGTGAGAATTGTATGCAAATTAAAAATGCAATTACTGAACCTTTGTTTTATTTTTATTTTGTTTACCAAACGTCAGTTTGACTCAAAAGGCTCTATAAACCAAATAGTGCATAGTTGTAATTTGCACGTACTTTTTGTTTGTGAGAAACTTTCTACAATTGAAAAGAAAGAAAGAAAATTAGAAAAAAAAAATCCTTAAGAAAATTATAAAAAAATCCTTGGCGGTGCGCACCTAGTGAAAATCTGAAGCAATGCTCAACATAGAAATCGGAATCACATAGCTAGCTGCCTAGCTTTGAAAGATCCATATGTTCCCTCTAGTATTTTCTTCTTTTGTTATCACATGTGCACGTTATATATATATATAAATAATAGTCTCATTTATTTCTTTCCCTATATCAAAAGATTAGTGTTATCTCTCCTTCTGCAACTAATGTATTAACAAAATAAAAGTTGACGACTAAAAAATACATCTGCCACACGGACATAAAGATGCTACATGCTACCAAACTTTTTCTAGCCTTCAAAAAATAAAATCAGTGGATCAACAAAATCAAATGTCCAACACTATATATATATATATATATATATATATTATAATGTTTTCCCAGTAAATTCGGAGGTCTTTCTTTATAATTTCGTCGCGTCCAAATTTAACCGCCCAGCAATTGTCTCCACAAAAATATTCAACGCCAACACAAATCAAGCTCTAACGCTCCAAACAAGCTGACTGTATTAATTGCACATTGCAAAAAACAAACACAAATTGCCCGTCGATTCAAGTATTTTGGACTAAAAACACAACTATACGTTACATATATATCAATATATACATATATATATATATAGATATATTTGTTCTCTGGCACCAAGTGAACTTAAAGAATAAACATAGTCCTTGAGATTCACCACAAACATAAAAGTAACATCCTCTTACACGTATGCATACACATGAACAAATCCGGCAGAGGTAGATACCAAAAACCCAAAATTTAAAAAAGAAAAAAAGAAAAAAGAAAAAACAACTCTACTAAAGAAGAGAGCTCTCTAACATGCATTGAGTCTGTAAACTCCTTTATTTTTTTGGGACCACGAAGCATGTGCAATAACCACTTCCCCTTCAACGCCGTGGTCCGCCATCTCAATATCAATCCAGAACATATGGCGTATCTTCCGTGTCACAACCATACAATCAAATCCCAGCTGCTGCATTAAGTCAAGAACAAAAGGAAAATTCCACGTGGACTGAGACTGGGCCCACAATTGTCTGTAACATTCTCTAACATGTTCTTCCCAATCCATTTTTAACTAAAATTAGCTGGCAAACTCACTCGTCTTGCTTTAAGCCCTGTCTTCATCAAAGTTCTCAACTATTAGCTAGAAACTCAAGAAAAGGAAAAAAAAGAGGGAGAGAGAGAGAGAGATATTTTGTTTTGTGTTTTCGGTTTAAGTGATTCTCCATTTGGGTGTTTAGGCGGACCATGTGTACGGAAAATGGGGGGTTTAAGGGAGGAGAGGGAAGGAAGTAGTCCTAATGGGACAACTTTAGAGTCAGTCCTGTCCTCATTAGGGCTTAATAGTTTTGAGTCTTAGTTTCATAATTAATAGATTATTAAGGTGTTTGGAAGAGTGGTTGAAACTATGTCGTTGAAATTACACAGTGTAGTACTATGTGAAAACTTTATAATATAACAAACTTTAACGTTACACTGTAGTATGTGAGAGTTTTATGTTATTATAGTTTAAATTATGTAGTTAGAGCTACTCTTCTAAACAAAACAAACATATAGACTCATTCTTCAATAGTTTATGAGCAATGCTAAATGCCAATAATGAAAATGCCATGGGCAACCAATTTCCCAAGAACTAGATACAGTTGTTGGACCAATTACATTCATTTCTGTGAACCCATCAGTTTTTGTTGTTAAATTGGAGCCATGTTTTTGTTTGATTTTGGTCAGTTTTTGTCTTTAAAGTGGTCGTGGACATTTTAGGGAATGACAAGCAGCCGGGTTGGCTGGTTTGAGTCAGATCAGATTAAATCACTAGAAGAGGTGGTCAATTAACTGATGGAAACAATCGGGTGGGAGGTAAGTTGGGCCTGTGTGGTTGAATAAACAATTAATTGATACCAAAAACCCAAGCATATAAATGTATCTCATTTGAAATTTTTAACATAGATAAAAACCAATATAATGCTTTGCGTGACATGAGAAGGGAAGGGCATATGATGGTGGGCCTATGGCGCTAGCAAAGGCATGATATGCTGTGAGGAACTATATGGTGACGGCATAAAACATGTGGCGAGGACTTTGGCGGAGGTTAGAGGCTCTAGCGAGTGTAAAGTGCAACGGGTGTAGAGGCCCAATGAGAGAAAAGATTAGGCAGCAAGCTCAAGCTGAAGAAACGAGACGAAAGAAGAGTGCTTAGAAGGGCTTATCAGAAAGAGGGGCCTCTTTCTGAGTTTGACAAGCAAGTAGAGTTTTTATAGTCTGTTTTTGTTATCCTTCAAAAAGCCAGAAACGACACTGCAGAAGCTATAGGCATACAACCACGTTTTTTTTAAATAAAAAAGAAGGGTGAGGCAGGGTTGGATTCAACTAATGCCAGGTTGCTGTGGGGAAAAGAGTACATTGTCTAATTTGGCCTTATTTAAAGACACCAAGGCCCTTCTTACTCCTAGCTCTGAGAGCATTCCACTGTTGTCTTTCTATGATCAATAGTCACAACCTTTCACAAATTATCAAGTTACCTCAATTTATCCCAAGACTTTGATATAATTATCTTA
>CAMOHE010026092.1:0-15484 GCA_946598075.1 Artocarpus hirsutus | reverse complement strand
GAGCTGAGATTGGTGAGAATCTTGTGGTACCGCTGGTTCTGCAGCCAAATCGGATTGGGATTTTCAGCTGGGATAGTGGACTCAGGGAGAGAACACTGTTGCTCATGTCCTCTCCTTTTTTTTTTTTTTTCTTTTCTTTTTGTTTTGCCGGATGGTTTGGGAGCTACGAAGAAAAGAAGAGAAAGTTGGGTGTTGGAATATTCCCGGTGGTGGATGTTGATGACTGCTTGTTCAAATACTGATTTCTCTTCCTTCTGAAAACTCCATTTTTTGGTGGGACTAGTTGTCCAATCCCCCAAGTCTTCCTTTTTTTTTTTTTTTTTTAGATCTCAAAAAATTAACTTTTTGGTTATTAAAACAGTTTCAATTTTTTTTGTTTTCGCCATGGTTAGGTTCCTCTCTTCAATACAATACTTTTTCTCTTTTCTTTGAAAAAATTAGGACAGTTTTGATGCTAAAAAAAAAATATTTTTTTAATACAAAAAAAAAAACCATTCACCAAATTTCAAATTTTCTTAACTCTTTTTTTCAAATTTTCCCACTTCAAAAAGTTATGATTTACTCTCTAATTTTTTTATTTAATTAGGTCTAGTTTTAAAAAAAAATGTGTATTTTAGTTCCAATGTTAAATTTGACCATTAAAAATATTTTGACCATTTTAATAAGAGTATTTTAGTAAAAATACCTAACATGTTTTAAAAAAATTAAAATCAAAACATAAAAAAGGTAAAAAATAATAATAACAAACCTAATTTTAATTTTCTCCTTCCTCCTTTCCACCATTTTCGATCCTCCAACCATGTCCTTTCTCCGACGAACCCTGCCTACAACCACTAGCCCCTGTCTTTCTCTTTCTCTCTCTATTTGCAGATTTTGGGTTTTGCTATAGATTTCAAAAGATAGCAAGAGAATCGAGTGACGGATTCTTTTTTTTTTTTTCCTTTTTTGTCATTTTTTAGGTTTGTTCCCATTTGATTTTGAATTTTTTTCTTTTTTTTCCCTTTTTCAGGTTTGTTCCTACCTGGGTCTAGCTTTTGTTCTGTATGTTGAATTCTAGGTTTCTTTTTTTTTTTTTTTTGAATTACGGCTTTCAATCTAAAGTCGTTTCTTTTTGCAAATTCTTTGGCTGGAATTTATTTTTGTGTGATTCTGATTGTGGGTTTGAATTCGAATTCGATTAATTTGATATTTTGTTTGTTCGTTTGTTTTGGGAAATCTTCAACTGAGAGAGGATTTTAAAGATTTTCAACCAAATTTTTTCCACAATTTTCCTTTCGATTTCTCTAACCATTTCGAAGGGGTGATGTCATCGAGAGCATCAATGGCATTGGCCTTAGAGGTAGGAGGAGAAGAAGAAGAAGATCTCATCATTGGCAGAATAACGATCATGATCTCGGCCACGATGGTGGCATTTGAAGCTGAGGCGGCGAGGGGAGAAAGGTGGATCGAAGTGCCTTGTTAAGAGATCCGTGAGAGCATAGGAGGTAGAACTGGAATTGGACCTTGACGAGGGTTGACGAGGAAGGTTGGGTGCCCAAGGTAGGGTTGACGAGGAGGGGGCTGCGATAGGGTTAGGTGCAGATGAGGGGTTGCTAACGCGAGAGAGGGGCGGTGGGTAAGGGTTCGACAATGGTCGCCTCGCAATCTCCATTGATGAACTATTCAGAACTCTATTTAGTGCTTTAATTAGAGTTTTTAATAAAAGAAAATATTTGTTTTAATTTACTAATTATTTTTTAATATATTAATTATTTTGAGGGTTTTATATGATGAATTAAAAAATATTTTGAAGGGTAGTTTAGTAATTTTGTTTAAAAATGACATGTAAAATTTTTTTTGTCTAAAATTAAACGGTAGAGGATCAAATTGCACTTTTTTTTTTAAATAATTAGACCCTAATAATAAAAAATAAAAAAAGTTGGAGACTAAATTGCAACTTTTTAAAAAAATTAGGGACCAATTGAGCTATTTGCTTGAACTTTTTTATACCATATATTTTAGGTTTATTCAAACATGATCTTATCATAAGTATACTTTATATTAGATTTAAAAAAATACATTTTCTTTATTAATCTCTAATTTTGACCTTAGAAAATGTCTAAAATACCTCTACTTGAAAAACAAGAGAACTTGAAAAACTTATAGGGTATTTGAAAAGTGTGATTAAAATTGAAACTTTTCAACATAAAACTATAGCATGTGAAAACTTTATATTGTAGCTTACTTTTTCATATCGTTATAACATATGAGAATTCTATACTGTAGCAACTAAAAGTTTTAGTTAGAACATATTTTGCCAAACACCTTTTTAAAAAGTTTATGATGAGGTTTTTAACTTAAAAAATGTATTAAATATCCAAAAAAGTAGGTGTTTTGTGTGTTTTTGTTTTTATTTTCTTCTTTTTTTAAAACGTTTTAATTTTTGTTTATTGCTTGAGGATAATTTAGTCATTTGAAATGTTAAAATCAACTATTAACTAAAGTAAGGTATAAATTTAAATATTAAATCTAATTTAAAAGTATATATTTGATTATGGTAAATCGAGTATATAGATTTTGAATTAGTCTAAAACAAAAGTATAAAAAGACAAATATCCCAATAAAAAACACGCAACACGTATCCTTTATTCAAAAAAACCAGTTTATGATTTCTGCTCCTCTAACTAATTTCAAAAAACGATTAAAAAAATTACACTAGATGCTGTTTTATCGGAGTAGAATTGAAATCCAACTCAACTGCAAAAATGTTTTAAAAATAACCGTTATAATACTCTTACCATGACAACATAGTAATTATTACAATAATATCATATTTATGCTCTATACTTACATATTTTGATGACATTATTTTGAGTCATATGTAAAATATTCACTAGATAAAATTTCATATTATACCATATTTAAAAATGTGTTTATTTATATTATATTTAAAAAAATTATACAAGATTATCAAAACTGGTATAATTTGCACATTTTTTCCTTACAAAATAATTAGTATGTGAGCCAATATAGCTGTAGAGACTGGATTTAGGTCCAGCCCATTGGTTAGCCAAGAACATAGATTTAGCTATATACCAAAGTGCTTCAGAGACTTAAACTTGTGAAATATTTGCATTTTGAAAAATAATTCTGTCGCTAATTTACTGGAAAAAAAAAAAAGAAGATCAAGAAGCAACTTGTCAAAGTACAAAAAATTCATAAGAATAAAGTGTCATAACTATACTGCTTACCTGAATTTTTGTTGAAGGCCTTTTCAATTCGGGTCATGTTACAAAATTTAACAATTTATCATAGCTAACAACAAATATTTAAAATCCAAGTAGTGATACTGATATGTGAAAGTGTAGGAGGAGTAGAATGCTTAAAATCCTATTTTAAATAGTCTTTATCTTCTCTAAAATTGAAAAAGATACTATAAAACAATCGCTTTTGAGTGAGGGCATATAATTGGCCAAGCTTACCATTTAAACCCGAAAAAATGGAATTAAAGTACAGAGGGGGTTCATCAAACAGTTGAAATCGCATTGGCAACTAATAAAATGTATTATTATACCAAAAATAAAAAGTAAAATTGTCACACCCCGGAACCGAGGAGGTGACATGATGGGTTAATTAAATTAATTAAATCAAGCTTTTAATTAAAAATCATCAATTAAAGAATTAAGTTAATTATGAAAACATTACAGATTTAAAATCTTTTAAATTGAAACCCTTGGTTTTATGCAACAAGATGAGATATAATAATAAGAAAAGATAAATAGGAGTTGGGCCTCACCACACCTACATTAGTACACACACATAGGATCAACAATAATTAAATTACAACTATAGTCCAAACATAAAGGAAATGATTAAAATATTACATGCCTTAATTAAATACATAAATAACCTAAATAGAATCCCTACTGCTCTCGAGTCCACTCAGTAAACTCTCAATCGGCCTTAAGTTGAAGTCCACATAGAGGGGGGAAGTTTAAAACAAATAAAAATATAAGCGAAAGGCTCAGTAGGACTAAGCTTTGAAAAACATTTAATTTAAATATAAAATTTATCATTTCAAGAAAATATCTAGAAAACACAACAAATAAATTCAATTTTAATCATTCTTGCCAAAATAGTCCTTCATTCAATTGAAAATGAATTCATTATCTTATCTCGGGCAAACAATTAAATATCAAAACCTTAGTGGCCTAGTTAGGTTTCGAAACCTTCCCTCAAGGTCATTCTCTATACAATCCAATATCTAAATGTGGCATTATGCCTTAATGTGTAAATCATTATTAAAATCTCATTTTACCAAGTGAATTCTTTTACATTCATTATGCGGTTCATTACAAATATCACGTCTTTCAATAGTTTACGAAAACAACTTATAAAAATTCTTCTCAGTCATTTATTGAAAACATTTTGAAAAAATTTACTTTGAGGCCAAAACCATTTACAAGCATGGTTACCAAAGAAGGGTTAAAGTCCTATCTCGACGTCCTGCACCATGTCCAATATTACAGTCCTTATTCGTTATACGTTAGCTCCATGGAACAATAAATACCCTTAAATATAAACTGGGTTCATTAATATCTATCTTAAAGTATTCTACATCGCAATGCTATCTTATGGTGTCTTAGTGTGCCTTTGAAGTTCACAAAATCTTACTACCATGTCAAAGTCTTTATCTAGGTTCAAAATAGTAAAAACGAGTGAAAAACATCAAATTTTATGAAGCCCAATTAGCCTGTCGAATTTTCTGGTCCGACCTGACGAATTGTGGTCAATCGTACGGAACCGGCCTATCGAACTGCTCCAGGTTCGGCTTGCCGATACTTAAAAACGACCTACCTAACTGGAAAAATATAAAATTTTTAGATTTCGAGTCTTGGCCTCCTCGAGCTCGAAATGACTTGAAATCCCATTTCCAACCTGTTTTTGAATCCCCAGAGCATATATAATGTTCATGAATGATAAAAAACATAATAAAATACATTTAAACAACTTTAAACAAGTTTTACATAGAGATTTTTAAGGAAATCCGAAAATGACGAAAAAGAAAAGAACTTGATTTAATCCAATTTTTGTCTAATCAAGCCTAGATTATAGATAATTTGAGTTCTACAACTTAGATAGAAAGGTTTCAAAGCAAAAAGTTACTCGGATTTTAATATACAAAGAGAATTGAGAAATTTAGGAAAAGTTTGAAATTTGAGAAATCAAGTAACTAGCCTCGAATTTAAGCTTGGATTTGAGTTTGTGGAGGCCTACTCATGCTTCTAAGCTTCCAATCCAGCTGAGGAGCAAGACTTGAGTTAAAAATTTTTTTTTTGAATCAAAGTGAGAGAGGGAAAGAGGGAAAGAGAGAGACGCTGAGAGAGAAAATGAGAGTATGAGAGAGAGAGTGAGCTTAAGTGAAAGAGAGAGTGAGAGAGGAAATAAATAGAGATAGAGGGGGTGGTTTTGTATAGCGAAAACCATGTCTTGTACATGCTTTTCCAAGTGGAACTTATTTGGACTTTGACAAATTGTTTTGTTTAAAAAAAATTCAAAATAACAATTAAAATAATAAAGAGGTGAAATAAATTGAAAAATACCACAAAATAAGCAAATTACGTTCAAATCACATTTAGGCACACTAATACACTATTTTACACATTAATTTCACTTAATTAAAATCTGAGTGTTACAAAAATATTATCATGGGCAATGGCCTGCATTGTTTTCCCCAATCAAGACAAGGCTCTTTTTTCCTAAGGGTTGTACATACACATATATCTCTTAATAAGAAAATACATGAATGTATGTGTATATATGTGTAATAAGAAGATATATGTATGTATGTATCGCTGGAGCCAGAAAAATTTATAAGAAAGGGTGGAGATGTGACTGAATTGATGAGGTGAGGGATGAAATTAATTTTAAAGACGGCGAAATACAATTTTAAGGGGACAACATGTAATTTTAGAAGAGAGGAGGTGGGCGGAATACAATCTTTATAAAATTTTATATATAAATTTATAAAAAAAAAAAGTTCTAAAGACAGTTGTCCACTCTCGTTCCTATGTAGTTTCGTGTACGTATCAACAGTTAGCCGTGTTCAATACTAATGAATCCATTTTATTTGAATATCATAAAAATAAAGTTTTAGGATAAAATAATAATTAAAAAAAAAAGAAAAAGAAAAATGGTAGGTTACTAGCGCAAAGCTGCTGGGCTTGGTTCCTTGATTTAAAAACGCACATCGGCATGCACACTAGATTATACAATTACATATAATAATGCAATGAGTTTACTTTTTATTTTCCAACTAGTCTAAAATTATAAGGTAGGCGGATATGATAGTCAATGCAGGGAATTGTCTAAAAGCGAATCAAGGCAATTAACTAGTGGCACCTGATTGTAATCAATGACAAAAATAAAAGTGAATGAGATAGTGATCGAGTTAAATAATAATAACAAAATTATTAACTAATGCAGTTGAAAATATCTTTTGTCTTGTAGCCACTGGCTAATGAGTTGTTTAATAAACCACATGTTCAATTATTTTTGTTTTCCAATGGAAAATTCTAATATAATAACAGATAAATGTAAGCAAGAAAGATTATCGCACTGAGTTTGATTATGACGAGCATCGCAGCATATATATATATATATATATTTATAAATGTATTTTTAATATAAATTTATTAATGTATTTTTTGATTCCTTTTTTTTTTTTCCTGATAACTGTGATTCCATATGTTGTATTTAACTATTTTTAAGGGTGACAAAAGTTTGCATAGGAATCAATGTGATATTAAATAAAATAGTTTGTCAAGTAAAAAAATTCAATGCACCATTAAGGAATCAATATCAAACCTTTTTTTTTTTTTATTTGCCGGAACACCAATCTTTCTTACAGTAAAAATGTTTACAGTTTACCATAAAAAAAATGTTTTTATTTCAGTATTTGGAAAGACAAAATCACTAAATAAATAAATAAAAACATGTATTTAATGTAAATCGTGGTGTCCATTATTGAATCGGATGCGGTCAGTATAGTGAATACGGTGAACTCCATAATTTCTTTTAAAGATGTTGGGCTAGTGATAACCGACATGAAACATACGATGTCCGATGCCCACGGTGACATGTTTTGTAGTCACATTTTTCGTAATAAAAATGAGGTCGCCCACTGTTAGCAAATTATATATGTTTGGAAGTGTCGTGGATATCGTTGGTGTCGATTTTATTCCTACTTTTGTAGCTTTTACAGTTTGTGCCGATCTGGTTAATCAATAAAGCTTCATGACTTACTTTCAAAAAAAAAAAAAAGAACAGAAGATAAACAGTATTAAGTGTGTTTGTTTCATGGTTTGAATCATGGTTTGAATCATTTTGTTCCTGTATTTTCTCTCATAAAAATTTAAATCTTTATTCAAATCTACGAACCAAACTGACTCAAGTCTATAACACTTGTTTCTTGAGTTAGAGGCACATATCTTATCATTTTCCAGAACACAAAACATTCACGTTTTAAAATCATCAAAGATATATCCAATTCAACTGATTATTACTATTTACTCGAAGACGCGACTATATTCTCAATGTTGCATTTTGTGTAAGAAATCCCAAAAAAGAAAAAGTAGACCGCAACCGACGAACAAGAAAAACCGAATCCTCTTTGTCAAAAACAAAAAAAAAAAAAAGAAAAACTGAATCCTTGGTTGGTTACATATTCATATCTCTTGGAATTTACAAAGAAAACTAAACCTCTAAAACAAATAAAAATAAAGGAAAAATAAAGGTCGGTCCCATATTTCAGCCCAAAAAAGGAAAAATAATTGAAAAATAATTTTTTGTTGATAGTAAAATTATTAAAGAACATTAAAAGCGGAAGGAACAATGAATAAAGAAATAATTTCATTTATTTTTCTTTCTTAAAAAAGAAATAATTTTAATTAGATTTGCTGGCGGATGAAGCACACGAGGCGTTGTTTCTATCCGTGCGAGTTACGTCGCCCGTGTCAAATCTGACGGTCTGTCTCTATCCTAATTAACCCTATAAGATCCAAACGCAAATCCTACGCCCACGCTTTCAGTACACAAAAGAAACTAGCCAATCATTAAAAGCCAGAGCATTACATTTTCTACAAAAGTACCAAAATACCCACGATCTTAGCCCCGAATCTACCAAGTCTTAGGTGATCATGATTTCAGTGATATGCACTCGATCATCGTTCCTCTTAACGAGACTTATAATCGGTGCGGCCGTCAACGATCCATCGTATGTAAGGGAACCTACAAATCAACAAATGAAATCACGCCACGTAACCCAAGTTTCTTACTATCCACCGCGCAATCCATCACCGACTACGTTACTCTATCAGATTCTCGACACGTTTCGAGGTTTACCGGCTGCAGCCGGTGGCCTTTGGGCTGGGTAACCGACGCAGTCGGTCACTCCGACACTCAATTCCCGCTTGGTATATAAACACCCGTCGGAGCTCTTTCTCTCTCCGCGAATTCCAGTTTTTGACAATTAGACGAAAAAAAGAAAAAAAAAAAAGAAAGCAACATTTTTCGCTTTTTTCAGCTGCCGATTTTTATGGTGAGTATAGCTCTCACATTCATAATTGTTTCAATTCCTAATTTTTCCCCCAATTTTTTTTTCTTCGCAATTTAATTCGTTTTGCTTGTTAATCTTGGACTGCTCCGATCTATCTCTGCCACTGTAAAAGCTCACCGCTTTTTGTTTTCTTTTTGAATTCGTTGCAATTATTTCTTGTTTCTTGATCTTTTCGTTTAGCTGTTTAATTTGAGCTTTAGCTAGTGTTAGTTCGATAGTTTTAATTTCTAGCTGGATTTTGTTGGCTTTGGGGATTTTTTTGGCCTTTTTTTGTTGGACGAGTTGATTCGGGTTTGATCTTAGAGTTTGATTCTGATTATTGTGACAAAATTTAGGCTAAAATTTCTTTCCTTTTGCTTAATTACAAGTTTTATGGAGCTAATTTGGGCTTGGATCCTCAAGAATCAGTGACTAGGTCTTTATGCTAATGTTAGTTTAATGTTCATAACTTGCTAGGAGAAAAATTAGGTTTTTTGGGGTTATTTTAGAAAATCAAGGGTCTTGTGTTCAAAGGTTTGGTCTTTCTTATTGTTTTGGTGTCTAACATACTTTAAGATGGTTTTTAGAACCTATTATCGTTTTGTATTTTCAGATTCTGTTGTTGTACTGCAAATGGTGCTGCTTCTTTAGTTAATTTTTAGATCCGTACGTGAAATTGTTGAAAGCTCAAACAGACTTTCAGATTATTAAGTATTATACGTTGTTTGGTTGCTCAGGTGCTCTAAGATTTGTAAAAATGTTTCATTAATTGGTGACTTTAGCTATTTGGTGAATTGATGGCTAGAAAAATAGTTTTTATTGGTAGTATTTACTTAGCCATGTTGTACTTATGAGCTTTCTATTGGGGATTTTTTTATACGGGTTTTGCTTGTGTATTGTTCAGTGGCTTGAGCATATTTATTATTGTAAAAAACACTAGTAAGGCCTGGCTCTGGAGAGCTATTTAGACTCTGGCCATCAAGGGGGGGTGCCTCCCATGGTGCCTTCTCGGGTGGCTGGAGGGCTAACACAATCTTCTTCAAGTTCTGGAATTTTCTTTCAAGGAGACAGGCAGTCCCAGGCTGTTGTTAACTCTCACTTGAGCTCATCCTTCGCGAATTCTTCTAATTCAATTCCTGGACCTGGGCGTTCGAATCTGGGTCCGGTTTCTGGGGACATGAACAATGCAGTGTTGAACAGTGTGGTGAATTCTGGTCCAAGTGTTGGGGCAAGTTCCTTGGTCACAGATGCAAATTCTGCACTTTCGGGAGGTCCCCATTTGCAGAGAAGTGCAAGCATCAATACTGAGTCATATTTATGCTTACCATCATCTCCAATGTCATTCTCATCCAATAACATTAGCATCTCAGGGTCTTCAGTTATGGATGGATCTTCTGTAGTGCAGCAGAACTCTCATCAGGACCAGAATGCTCAGCAAGTGCAGCAAAGTCAGCAGCACCAGCAAGGAGCATCAACTGCTACATCATTACCCACGTCACAAAGTGGACATCCCATGGGTGCGAGGCTTCCTGGATCATTCCTTCAGGATCCAAATAACTTGGGCCAGGTGCAAAAGAAACCTCGGTTGGATATCAAGCAGGAAGATATTCTGCAGCAGCAGGTGTTACATCAGCTTCTGCAGAGACAGGATAGCATGCAGTGCCAAGGCCGTAATCCACAGTTCCAAGCCTTGCTTCAGCAGCAGCAAAGACTGCGCCAACAACAGATTTTGCAGTCTATGCCACAGTTGCAGAGAGCCCACATGCAGCAACAGCAACAACAGCAGCAGCAGCAGCAACAGCAGCAGATGCAGTTGAGGCAGCAACTGCAACAGCAGGCAATGCAACCAGTGTCTGCAATGAAGCGCCTATATGATGACGGTGTATGTGGTCGACGCCTGATGCAATATCTATATCATCAGCGGCAAAGACCAGCCGTGAGTATCTTCTTTAATTTATTTTGGAAAGTTTTTTTAATCTTTAATAGATACCTTTACTCCTAGTCTCTGAGCATGCATATTATTTATTAAATTAATCCACCCTATTTGCTATTTGGTTTAGGTATCATGAAAGTTTATGTTGTTAGATAATTAGGTTTTTGGCTATTTTTATTTTACAGGATAATACTATTGCCTACTGGAGGAAGTTTGTGGCTGAATATTACTCTCCTCGCGCTAAGAAAAGATGGTGTTTGTCTTTATATGAAAATGTTGGGCATCATGCGCTTGGTGTCTTCCCTCGGGCAGCTATGGTCCGTTTCTTTCTTCTTCTTCCTCTCTCTGTTTCTATCCTTAGCGTAGGAGAGGAAAATCGTTATACCATAAACTTCATATTTATGCTTGACAACATGCTACTGCATATCATAAAATTTTAAATTACTTATTTCCCGCAAACCATGAATCAGTGGTTCTGACACGTGAACCTTTTCCCCTTCAGGATGCATGGCAGTGTGACATTTGTGGTTCTAAATCTGGAAGGGGTTTTGGTAAGAGAACTAAGAAACTTGTTGTCTAGATATGATTACTTGTTTACCAACTGCAAAACCATTTAATCTCTGTTATATGTTCTTATATATCAACTCCAATGCCATGACAGTGCAACTGCTGATAAGGAAGGTTCTTTAGTGTTTTGTCCCCTTTCTTCTTGGATAACTCATTTGCATGATCATGTTTGTGATGCTTAGCTTTTTATTTAGCCTCATAGCATTGGTTACAACGGTGATTCGTTAATTTATTTCAATTGCATCCTCCTAATTACGGGTATTGGGGCATCCTTTGCAGAGGCAACCTCTGAGGTGCTGCCTAGACTTAATGAGATAAAATTTGGCAGTGGAGTTATCGATGAGCTTTTATTTTTGGACTTGCCACGTGAATGTAGATTTCCGTCCGGAATAATGATGTTGGAATATGGAAAAGCGGTACAAGAAAGTGTGTATGAGCAACTTCGCGTTGTTCGTGAGGGTCAACTTCGTATCATATTCACACAAGATTTGAAGGTCAATAAGCTTTTTCACATAATGACAATTAGGAGTATCAGTTTTCATACCCAATATAATAACATCCAGCTGTTTTGATGCTTTTCCAGATTCTATCATGGGAATTTTGTGCTCGTCGCCATGAAGAACTTCTTCCCCGTAGGTTGGTTGCTCCTCAGGTATGGATTTTGATAACTTGTCTTGGCTTTGTCAAGTATCTCATATGGTAGGCGTGAGTCTCTTTTATTCAGATATGTTTGAGATGTTTTTATCACTTACTAGTTTTTTATTTAAAACCATTTTTTTTCCCTCTTGTAGGTGAACCAGCTAGTTCAGGTTGCACAGAAGTGCCAAACCACAATTGCTGAAAGTGGCTCTGATGGGGTTTCTCAGCAAGATCTACAAACAAACAGCAACATGTGAGTTAGCCAAATGAGAACTGCCTGTTAACAAGGACATTGGCCATTGAATCTAAAAGAAAAAGTATTTGACTTAGGCCTGTAAACAAGGACACTGCCCGTTGAGTCTAACACGTCATCCTATCATAAGCTTAAGTCTTGTATTAAACAGGATAGGATTCTAAACAATATAAATAGGATTGTACTAAAAATTTGTAGTTCCTTCAGGGTATTATCAGCTGGGCGACAGCTGGCAAAGAGTTTGGAGTTACAGTCACTTAATGACTTGGGTTTCTCCAAAAGATATGTGAGATGTTTGCAGGTACATTGTCTCTGTGTTTGTGGGAAATAAGTAACTGCTGCACTTATTTCTCGGCAGGTTCTTAATGATTGTTTGCTCCTTAAACAGATCTCCGAGGTTGTGAATAGCATGAAAGATTTGATTGATTTCTGTCGGGAGCACAAAGCTGGGCCTATTGGTAAACTCTTTTCGCCTGTGTTTCTGCATTTTCTGTATTTCTATTCTTTTAACGTGCTTTGTCAGATAATGTTTCTCTCATATTTAGGGATTCAGTAACTTTCTTAAAGATGAATGCAAGTTTGCAAACTACAATTTTTTTTTGAGCTAAATTTGTTGGAGTTGTGCTTGAGTGAAATTAGTTTTTGACTTGAGTACATGACCTTAAATTTGGAGCTGAGATGTTATGGTATGGTGTTATCATTTGAGTTTGGAAAGCAACTTCTATGGAAGAAGCGTCTGCTATTTTCTTCTTTGGTGACTCATGCTCTTTCCGTGCTTTTAACACATTTTGCCTTTGTTATTTGGTCAATTGAAGTGAAAAAAATACAGTTATTATTATGTTACGCAACGATAGTGTTTGATTATTTTATGTACCCATCGGTGCAAATTGATATTTGATCTTTATCTTTCAGTATTTAGTTGGTTCTTTAAATTTTTTCAATTATATCTGAATTTAATAATAGTATTTGCTTGGATCTTTTGCTGACTTATTTGCAGAGGGCTTGAAGAATTATCCTCAACATTCAAGTGCAGCGAAGCTCCAAATGCAAAAAATGCAGGAAATGGAGCAGCTAGCAAGCGCTCAGGGTATGCCAACCGACAGGAACACTCTGAATAAGCTTATGGCATTGCATCCTGGGCTAAATAACCAAATGAACAACGATCATCACATGGCTAACCGAGGAGCTTTAAGCGGTTCAGCCCAAGCTGCTCTAGCACTGACTAATTACCAGAATTTGCTCATGAGGCAGAATTCAATGAATTCAAACCCCAATTCTCTACAACAAGAGGCTTCATCTTCCTTTAACAATTCGAACCAAAGCCCATCATCAACCTTCCAAGGGGCTTCTGCTTTAATACGAGGATCAACACAGCACGTACCGGTTAGTGGCTATTCGAGCCCTCACCTACTTTCGCAATCACCACAGCAGCAGTCACAACAGCTGCCTCAGCGGTCGATGAGTGCTAATAACATGCTACAGCAAAACCATCTGCAGAGTGCTCAAGGCAGCCAGGCCTTGCAGCACCAGATGATCCAGCAACTGCTGCAGGAGATGTCTAATAATAGTGGAGGAGTGCAACCGCAGTCTCTAGCTGGATCAAATGCTAACAGCAACGGGGGTGTGGCTAGGAATGGAATGAATTTTGGAGGCAGCACTTTAGCCGCACCAGCTGCAGCGACTCCTAGTGTAGCAGGAAGTAATGGACCTGCACCGAGCAGGAGCAACAGTTTCAAAGCTGCTTCGAACAGTGACTCTTCTGCAGCTGGTGGTAACAATGGATTCCACCAGAGAGCATCAGATCTGCACCAGAATCTTCATTTGCAGGATGATATTGTTCAGGATATTGCCAATGAGTTCACAGAAAACGGGTTTTTTAATGGTGATCTTGACGATAACATGGGGTATGGCTGGAAAGCATGACTAACAAATTTGGGTTAATTATTGGGGCTCCAGACCGCACGAGGGCATCATATATCTTTGTACAGGTCATTTGAGATAAGCTGTTTTCTTTACCCTTTTTTCTTTGGGTCCCTTTTTTTTTCTTTTCTTTTTTTTTTTTTTTAAGTATGGAATTTGTTGTGACATGGCCCACTTGTACTTTCCGTAGTTCACTAGGCTTCTTAGCAATCGCCTACCTCTCCTCTTCCTTTTTCTTGGTTTTTTTTTTTCCCCGAGGTTTTTCTGTCGCCGTCTTTTGCAAGTGTAATCTATCAGACAAAAACCCAAGAACAAAGAGATTTCGTATTTAACATGATTACTTGGTTTACCTGTTGATGAGTCCCTTAACCAGGACAGACGTTTTTGGGTGTTTATAGAATTTATAGGTTGTTGGATAACGTAGTTTGAAATATGTGATTTGAAATAATACTTATGGTATAGTCTTTTCTGTCCTAGAATTTTAATTATTAAAAGTATCTCGTGGTTCGAACTACGTTTTTTAATAGGTTTTGTTATTATGTTGGTGACATTTTGGTTTTATTAATGGGTAAATAACTATATATGAAGGCTAATTAATGCGCTACATAATCAACAATCCATGAAAAAGACTAAAAAGAATGATATTACCGTTTTGTACACCCTTCTCAACAAAATGCACAAAAAAAATTAAAAAAAACAAGAAAGAGAAGTGGCGGGGCACGAGTTGAGCGGTCATGGGCTACCACTAGCCACTGGTCATCACTCACTAGTCGTCACTCTTGATCACACATTGACCTCTTATGCATGGAAGTCGTAAGTCACTAGCTACCGCTACTCGTCACTCCGTTGTTAGTCATCGATACAGGCTCAGAAGTATACTCACTACTCGCTACTTGCTAACTGTCCTATAATTCACGACGACGGTATTATCTTCGGACTTCATAGAATCATTCCTATCCTTGCGGATACGTGTCTGACTTGCACTATTGGAAGAAAGTGAACTTGGATTGGAAAAGGCATTAGGGTATCCCCAACCCATAACATCAAAATAGTGTAACTTTCACACCAAAATAATATAACTGTTGCATCAAACAATAGCTTCATCTCTAATTATACCCCATTTTTAGCACCAGAAAAATATTTCTGAAATATTCTATTTCATCCTATTTCTTATATTGCTTTTTACTAAACCCCCTACCATTTAAAAAAAAAAAAAAAAAAGCCAAATTGATATGGATGAATAGTAAGATGCCAAAATTGGCATACTCCTGTTCATCTTTTCAAATTAGCATGAGTAAATAGAGTCTCCTTAGAGATGATTTCAACGCCAATTTGGTATTTATTCTACAAAAATAAAATGGATTGAAGGAGGCCTTACTCTTACTCCGTAGAAATTAATCTAGAAATATTGCACTCAACTTGCCTTGTAACTTTTAGATCGAATATAACAATGATGTAACTCATTCAAGAGTTGACCCTTGCAAATTCTGATTTGATTATTTACTTTCCGCAATTTAATTCGATCATTACTTATATGTCATGTGTTTTCTATTTTAATCTAACTAACAATGATCAACGGCTCCTAATTATGATTATT
>CAMOHE010026091.1:0-42134 GCA_946598075.1 Artocarpus hirsutus | reverse complement strand
TATTAAGGAGCCATTGACTAATATGAACGAATATTATAATATTTGGTAGTAGTGCAGGACAACCATGCTAGTCTGGTACAGATAGGAAAGGAAAGGAAAAAGTTTCCCTCTTTAGTTGCATAGAACATATCCAAATTTCATTAAAAAAAAAAAAAAACATATCCAAATCCAAAATATAAATTTCCAATTACTAAACAGGCTTGTCTGTATCATTGTTCGATTTTATAAAAAAAAATTATTGCTCTTTCCCAACCTAAGCTCTAATAAATCCCAAGACAACAAATAGGATGTTTGAAAGAGTGATAAAGACTGTTAGTTAGAATTATTTTTATTATAGTATATGAAAACTTTACACTGTAGTGATTTTTTTATTGTTACTATAATATGTAAGAGTTTTACACTGTTTATAACTAAAAAAGTGATGGAAATCATTTTTACCAAACACAAAAGAAATCGTCATTATATGCCCCTAAAAAAATTATTTAAAATTCATTTTCTTAAAGGTCTCTATTTTTCCATAAAATTGGAAACACAATTCTATCTAAGGGTGTTTGTTTGATGGACTAGGATGTAACTTTTGGACTAATAGTATTAAAAAAAGCCGGATATATATTTGTTAAGAGTAAAATTTAAATGTTAACTGAATATTTTAAATCTAATGAATAACTCTTGTTTTAAGTTCTACTGTCTGGAATTCTTTTTTCTCTCTTTTATATTTTTAAGAAAAAACATCATAATATTTTGTTTTATATCCAATTAGGATAATTTTTTTTATTGTGTTCATAAAAAAAAAAGAATAATAAATCAATATCTATATTGTATATTTAAATATGTTATGAACTGATAGGGTTTGTTAAATTTTATTAGTAAATCAAAAACTTTTTTTATTATCTATCCAAACACAAATATCAATTTTATTTTATATTCAGATTAACACTTTAAATACACAATTCAAATCACGCAATTTAAATCAAAATAATCTAAATGAATACAATTCAAATCCTTTTACCAAACAAGTTATAAAAATTTGTTTGTCTTACTTGTTTTGGTCTTCACATCAACCCGATTGTTTCACATGGATTCTATGTTTTTTTTTTTGTTACAGTACTTTTTCTTATGAAAAAATTTATATTTTTTTAAACTTTTGTTTAAAATTTAAAACAAATAGGTATGATTTATTTGCATATTATACATAAATATTCCTTGACTTTTAAATTTTAAGTCTTATTTAATTATCATAAAGTTATAACTTCTGTATTATGTTTGTTGATTATCATAGAGTTTTTGTTGTTCAATTGCATTGATTATAATGATGAGCATTATTATAAAGTTGCGAACTTTATGATAAGATAGGGTTATATTTAATATTACAAATATACGTTCTCAATATTTTCAAATTTTTATTTACACAGATATACTAACTTTATATGACTGAAATTAAAGTATCAGTCTCATTATGCATGTTACTCCAGACACATATCTATAAAATCAGAGACAGTTTAAGTAAACACTTAAATTTAGGCATTTGTGTCATTAAGCCATATTGTCACTTGATTTAAGGGTCATCATTCATATTTGTTATGTCAATTTAGATACACGTTTTGCTAGGCTGGTAATAATACTTAGTTATTTGTATTAACCATACCCAAAAATTTCCTGTTGTCCTATTATGACATTTGAAATTAACCTAAAGAGGTTAAATTATCCCGCCTTTTTTTTTCTTTATATAATCAATTTTTACCTTGTTAATAAACCAATCCACTAATAAAACGTCTTTTTTTTTCTGCATAATTTAACACAAATTCAAAGTGAATTAAAGCAACAAGAAATTTCTAAGAAAAGATCAAACGACGATCCAGGCTCCTACTCTTCTATTAAATTCTATTTAAAGTGTGTTTGAAAATGTAGCTAAAATTTGAAGTTATAACTTAAATACTATAGCATGTGAGAACTCTACACTATAAAATATATTTGTTTTTTATACTTGTATTGTAAAGTTAAAACGAATAAGTTGTAACTTTATTGCCAAACATAACCTTAAAAATAGACAAGTCATTTACAAAAAGGATCAAAACTATACATATACTTTAAAAAAAAACGTCATGGTAGTTAAACTTGTAAAAAAAATCATTAAATGTCAAATTATATATGTGTTTAAAATATTAGTTAATATAATTAATTACAATATAAAACTTTTAACAATTATAATTAAAAATAAAAAGATGTTATAATATAAAATTTATTAAATTTAAAATTTTAGTTTTAACTCACTTATTAAGAACACCGTAGACGCGTTAAATATTCTCAGTATCCATCCGTGAAAATAACCCGCAACATCACAAAGATTTTCCGTCGTGCCCTTCCCTCCACTACTTTAGTAAGCGTTGATGTTAAGAGCATGACGTGACAAGATTATCTCATGATCGATCAGCAAATAGAAAGATTATTTCGTGTGGAAATAATAATAATAAAAAAACAAAAATATATTAAACAAACAAACGGTTAAAATCACATTACCTTGATTTAAATATCTGATGAAGAGCCTGGAAAATAATGGGTGGGCCCAACTTGACAAGGGGTCTACTGATAGAGACATGCCACCAGATATAGTATTTTTTTTATATTATCCTTGCACATTCTTTCTTTTTTTTTCACCCTTTTCTTGGAAGAAATTTAGTACCTTTATATACACTTATAATGGCGTATTTACGTCTTTGTAACATGAATTCAAGTGAACAAAATTCAGAGAGTAGAACGGAATTAACAATAAGTTATTTACTTAAATTAGAAGATTCAAAATCAAAAACACAATCTCATTTATTTATTCACAAATTTTTTTGAGGTATTTATTTGTTCACGATTTGAGACATGCGCCTTGGATGAATTTATTGGCTTGCCAGTGCATTTTGAGTTCTATAACACATGAATGGGTCAATCTTCAAACTTCAAAGTTGTTTTTTAGTGACACATGGACGGGTTCAATCTTCAAGAAGGCAGAATAATTTAAAGTAGACATAGGCAGTTACGAGAAACATTTAAAATCATGAGTTATAATTATAAATTGTATAAAATTCTCACATATTACGATAAAATACTATAATATAAAACTCTTATATGTTACAATTTTTAAACCAAAATTCCTGGTTTTAACTATTCTTTCAAACCGCCATTGCCTATGTTTGAGAGACTCAGTTTCTTTTTTTTTTTTTTTTTTTCAGTTCAAACTAAATTACTATTTGACCTATTTCACAGTTTAAACTATTTTTTTATAAATCAACTGACATTTTGATAAACTTACCAAACATAAATTTAAACTATAAATTTTATTTGAAAACTTTGTTTTTAGTTCTAACCAAATATTGGCTTTAACCATTCTCACACTTGCACGCAGGGGAAAAAACAGAGATACTGAACGGGAAAAAAAAAGGGGGGGGGGGGGGGGGGGGCGGGGGGGGTGTGTGGGGTGGGGTTGTGTGTAAAGAGCAGACCCAGAGTATAAGTGAGTGGGGAAAAAAGGTTAGGTAATAAATAATAAAAATGAATTAATTAAATATAGAAATTTTTAACAGGTATGAATTATAAAAAGATGGGCTCTTGGAGCACAGCACACCAACAAAATTTCAGGACTCGGGAGCTTCCCGAACCAAGTGAAGACTGCAAGCGTAGGTGACAACAACATTAGTTTTGATGAACTTGTTTCTGCAATCCGCTGTTAATTCAATTCTGAGGCTTCTAATCTTGAGAAAATGCGAGACTCACCTCAACAACATCGGACCTCCGAGGCATTAAGTGTAATTTCATCCATAACTGAAACAAGAGCAACTTTTAGTTTTAGACCATGAAAACAGATTAAAAAAAATGGAACTTGGAAGAATGGCAACATTCTTTGTACGGTTCGAGACGTGAAGCCAAATATCCTTGACAATCCTTACCGCGTGAAATCAGAGCTGTAGATCAATCCTATTGGACCATTCGAAAATATTGGAGTATACTTGATCACCACCCAGCTCTTCCCCAGTAGCACCAGCTGCTACTCTAATAACATCTTCAATCAATGCAAAGTTCCCCATGATGTCAACATGAGCACCACTCTGCGTGCCCCGGCCTTCTAAAAGATTAGCTGGTGGAGCATGATCGTACTCCCTTATGTAAGTACGGATGCCCGAAGGATTGAATCGGGTTTGTCCACGCCAAGCTTTTGCACACATGAAACCTGAACTCAGTACAGGAACAGTTTCATCTCCGTCGGCTAGGAAAACTCCACCTTTCAAACAAGAGTCCTCGCTTCCACCCTCTGCTGAGGTATCTATCTGAAAGGGAATGTAGCATTCTGTCGCAGGAGTTGTTAGCTTGTACACATATGCTCTTTCAGTGGGGATGCCAACTCCATACATAGAATAGATCTCCATGTCTGGAGCATTTGGTAATCTGCAAAAGATAGTTCGACAGGTTTAAGCTGTTATAAAACGCAATTTGGCCAAATGATAAGCCTTCCGAAAGGTTCAACAGCTTAGAAATATAATATTCGTTTCTTGCAGAAATAACAGAAACAAATGAGAGTATAACATTTTCAACTCATCCTAATCCATCCTATTAAGCCTACTATGTTTTCAAGTAGAGAATAAGCGATAGAGTTTGGTGATTATTTATTTAGCATAAATTCAACTCTCAAGTCTCAGCCTCTCCACCACATCAACGAGATTCTCGTAGCAGCTGACATTAATTTCGACTAGGGGCAACGAGTTAGAAGCTTGGCCGACAAAAAGCTTTAGCATTAGTCAATTGCACTCAAGTAAAACATGCACAACTCTAGAAAGAAACTGTAAGCCAAAAACCTAAAATCTCACTTTGTTTCCAAAGGGTTTGACCAATATTTGTAGTGCTTATATTTCGGGTCGTCTAAATTGTCAGCAATTCCATACGAAAATTGAGCTCCTCCACGTGCCATCAACTTGGGGGCAACAAATTGAAAAAGATCCAAGATCTCTCCAGCTGTGTAAGCTTTGTAATCTGCAACAGCTTTGACACCTCCGACACCCATTTCATGGTACTCTGTCCATACATCGCAGTTGGCTGTGTTTGCAAGATTATTACCCTTAACAGCACCCTAGCAACAAAGCATTCAAGTATATAAAATCCATAACAGATTCAAACTTCAAACGACAATTTATTTGACGATGACACGTGATAGTATTTAATTTAAAACTCAGAAAAGTACCCTAAAATCGATTCTTTCAATCTCAGAAGAATATAATGTGGCCACATCTTTCCCAAATGATACCATTTTCCCATAATTTACTCCCTTGGAGTTGGAGGACCCCTTATTACTTGTCCCATTTTGGCCTGAAGCGAGGGTGCCATTGTTCTTCTTCTTTGCACCACAATTCTCAGGAGACCAATCAAGGCCACCCCAGATGGTGTCACCTCCTTTTGGTATCATTGACATGGTCGAATCCCATGTACGTGTCATTCGCATCATATGTTGAAAGGTCTGAAGGCCAAAGACATCCTTATCCAAGACACCAGGTGCAAAGGCCCTGCATAAGAATACACAGTTCATCAAACGCCCAAGTAGGAAACAAATATGCATAAACACATATATACATATATATTCCTGCAAGCTACAAATTGAAATAAATAAATAATCCTGCCAAAGACAAAAGATCATCCTTAAACAGCCTGAGAGGATCATTTTGACGATGCAGGTTGATTTTAAATCAGTACAAGATTTCTTTTACTGTCTTAATTTTTTATATCAACTGAAACAACCCAAAACAGAGAAAATTGTGCACAAGACTAAAGACTTCTGGACTGAAGGGAAGTACTTAAGCCAAAGTGAGAGTCAAACTACCGTGAAACACTTAAAATATCTTATTTAAGAGCAAAACCTGGCGACGGCAATATCCTTTCCTTCAATAGAGAAAAGTCCTGAGACTGCTTTTGGAACACCTAAGAAGGGTCCACCAATGTTCATTACAGCTTTGATATGCTTAGCACACCAATCTGATCCACCTCCACCCCCTATTGGTGCTGGTGCCTCAACCCACTTCATGAAATGCAGAAAGTACAGCACACCCATTGAATGCGGAATGACAACCACTTTTTTCCCATCATTTGTAGCTACCATAAGTTCTATATTGCTTTTTATCCTGCTCAAAGTTTGGTCCCTTACCTGATCAAGTCAAACGGAGTAGCACCTTTTAGAGGCTGAAATATGTATACTGCAAGGAAACATTCAAAAAGTGTAGATACACTACATTCTGTCATGTGACCATCCTTCAAGAAATGATGAGTTGTTAAGATAACCGTGTGGCAAACCAATTATTAAATCAACAATACCTCGGTGTTTTGAAATGATAATCTCCAATCATATGCAGCCATATACATGGTTTTCTCTTCATATCCAATGCGAGCCAAGTTAGCAATTAAAACTGCCCAAACAAAATAACCAGGTGCAAAGTAATCAGCTGCGACAAGGCCGGATACAGGTCTAACCCTTATACCTGAAGGGTCCATTCCAGTTTCATTATCCAGGGACATATGTTCAACCCAGCATAAGGGTCTGCAATAAATAAAAACATAGGATAAACACACTTAGAGAGTCAATCCCACCAATTCTACTAAAAAAGTGAATGCATGTTAACGTTCAAAAACAGTAAGATTACAGAAAATTTTGGAAAGATTTGAAACAACCCAACGATTTACAACAAGGAAAACAACATATAGCAGATGCGACAGGTTGCAATATTGTGTTTGTATAGATTCCTTTCTCCCGTAATATATTCTTTTCTTTCTTAAGAAGAACAAAAGAAGCAAACAAACAAAAGCCATAGATCAATCACACACTCTTAACAATCAAATTTGATGATAAAAAATCTTTAGCAAACAAAGCAGTAAGACCAATAAATAGGCAATTCCCACAAACATTTTACAGAATTAAACACTTTACAAGAACTGAATAGTATAAATGACTTCACAATGAAGAACAGCTTGTCAGATACTTAAGTACATTCCTAAGGATGCTGCTTTTATATATATAGAGGTATGGTAGAATATATATGATGGTTGAAAAAGTAATTTTTAAAAATCTCCCTATATGATGTGTTCCTCATTAAATATCAAACGAAAAACGGCTAGTCAGATACTTAAATTTCATTGCAATCTACAAATAAATCTTTGAAACTGTTTTCCACTTTACCAATTCCACTAAAAATTCTTTGGCTTTTTGGCCAAAAAAATTCAAAATTTTTCACCAAAATCCTTCCAATTCCTCCCAAAACGTAACAATCACGACAAAATGCAACACAATTCAAACCAAAAAAAAAAAACCACAAAATCAAAAAGAAGAAAAAGAGAGCACTTTTTTCAGTCATTTTTTACCTTTTATACAACTCCCCAAACGTACCGCCCCAAAGCCTCTTCCTAAACAGCCCCTCGGCGCACTGGTGACCCTCCCAGAGCTCGAGGCCGCCGGTGACGATTCCGGGAACGAACACAACAGGGTGCTTCGCCACCAGCCCTTCCTTCCTCAGCTTCACCCCCGGCGGGTCCGGCAAGGGCCCGGTGATCGCCTCTGTCACGTATTGAGGGAACGACGCCGGCATTGCGTTGTAGAGGAAGAGCAGGAACCACCACGTCGAGCATATGCAGCCGATGAACCAGCAACACCCGTCCACGCACGAATACCGCTTCCTCTTACTCCTACCCCTGCTCCTCTCCTCTTCTTCGTCTCGTTCTTGCTTTCTCTCTCTACTTTCTCTCTCCTTCTCGCCGTCGCCATCGCCGTTCTGGTGGCGGTGATGCTCCTCCTCCGGATTGGGAAGTCTCCCCTTTCTCCGCCTCAGAAACGACATCGTGTTGTGGAAATCGAATGTTATCGGCTTTCAACGTTTCCGGCTCTGAAAATGATGATGCCTTAAATTTAAGTTATATTCGCGTCCGCAGCATCTGATCAGAACCCATCAAAAAAGGTAATTTTTTTATTCAATTTTATTTAATTTTATTGGGATGTAACCGGAGAGAAGGGAGAGTCACCGGAGGGGGCGTGAAGTGGAAGCACCGGACTGGGCGAGGTCGTGGGAGTTTTGGCCGTTTGCGTCGTGGGTCGTCTCTGGAGGCTGATGATGATGAATCATGAAGAGAGAGAGAGGGAGAGAAAGAGAGGGGGGTAAAACGACTGGAAGTTTTCAGATCTGGTGTGGGTCCCGGATTTGTTCATTACACGTGGCGTTACATGGGAAGGAGTTTCCTCTGCTGGCCAGGCTCCGTGGGTGTTGGGGCTGTTATCAGACGGCTGTTGTGAATCTTGTTCTTCTACGGTTGTTTGTTTGGCTTTGAGAGTGACGGTGTCGCTTTTGTCTATTTCTAGGAGCGTTATTTATTTATTTATTTATTTATTAGTTTATTAAAAGAGCTAGAATTAGCCCTAAAAAAAAAAAGAAGAAGAAGCCAGAATTGGAAATTGAAAGGTTAAACGATCACTTAAAAAAAATATTACAATAGGTGTCTACATTATTGTTATTAAATTAAAATTTAACATAATATTTAAAATATTTAAAAAATACGTAATTATCTTAATAATATTATATTTTATACTATATAATTACATATAAATAATTTTAATAATATCATTAAGAGATATTTGTAAAATTTTTATAAATTAGAGTCATATTTTAATTCAATAAATATAATTGGACTAACTGTCTCGTTAACCCTAAAAAAAAAGGATTAAACGGTCGGTACTCCAGAATTGTCGTTTTTTACTTTTTCTCTTGGTTTGGGGGTCTCTTTTTGGTGGGGTTTTGGCTTTATTTTTTTCCAATCGCAACCAAAAAGCAGCACCCTTTTCTCTTTTTTTCTTCTTCTTCTTTTTTTTTTTAAAAAAAGAAGGTCTCATTTTTTTTCTTCATATTATTAATATATAAAGGGCTTGTCTTTGTTTAGGACATCAAAAACGTTTAGACGGTGCATTTTAAGGCCAAGAAAAAACATACATCGACATTATCCTTGTTGGTTCCTCGTTAGAAAAACTGAAAAGTCGTTCGGGATGTTTTTTTCCTCAATACGTGCGTAGGAGTAAGACTTTCTTCAGAATAAGACTTTGATAAATTTCCAAATAATAATAATAATAATAATAAAGAACCTTGATGGTGGAGGCAATATACGATTATATATTTGTTTTTTAAAAAATGGAAATTCTAAAAAGAACGTGGATTCAGATTATTAGAGTTGATTGAAAGTACAATTCTTGTTAAATTTGTTAAAAATAAAGCCGATTTGAGAGGGTGTTTGAGAATCACGATTCATATTAATTTTGTTATAATATATTTTTTATAAAATTTAAATTGTTATAGTGTTTTTAATTTAAACCATTGGTTCAAGGTAAGTTGTTTAAACGTGCTATAATTTATATGGTCCACAGGGTCTATTTATTTCCACTTCTAGACATAATTGATGTCTTTCTGACTATAAGTGGTTTTGGTTTGGAAAAGGAAAAAATAAATAATGAAAGAGTGGAAATATGGAGATCTAACAAGATGGACGTAATTGAGACAGTTGCCAAAAAAATGTTGCTTAATGCAGAAAAGAAATAACCAATGACATAATTGAAGTAAAACATGCAGTTGCCACTCCTCATGTATGGATAACCATACATATTTTATACAGCTCTAAATGGTATTTTCCCGTTCTACATAAGTGCTCTAGAGTAAAGGGAAACATACCATATTTTATCATGAAATGTTTAATGCAAGAATCTTTGTTTTCCCCCTAAATACTTAATATGTATGTGTGTGTATAGTTATATATATATATATATATATATTTATATATATCCTTCATAAAGTAGTTGTGCGGATGATGCTACTACATGCATTTCCACAACTACCCTAGCTAACAAACCGCTCTCACAATAACTAAATAATGTCATGCATTACTAATAGGCATTCGCACAACTATCGTAGCAGACTACCAAAATCCCTTTTATCTTTTCCACTTCTGCCAAAAAGAACAACAATATATAAGAATCATTCACGTAGAAATATTATGCATTTGGAGATTCAATGCAATAGTAAATGTGCTTGCGAGATGACGTGGACCATTGACCTCTGTGGATCCTGCACCGATGCCCCTTTAAACAAAAGGCTACTCGTGACACTTGCAAGTGTATTTATAGGAGTACGTACACTATTTTGTAATGCAACATTCTATGTTGAATTTAATAGGATGTTTGAGTGGGCAGTTAAAAATGTTGGTTTGATAACTATAATATATGAGATGTTTATATTGTTACAATTTTATCACTTTTATCTTTTTATTGTAAGTGTTGAAAACTTTATACTGTTGTTAGTTAGAATCATTGTTCCAACCGCGATACCAAACAACCTGTTACGAAAAAAGTGCAATATAAACAAAAACAAAAAACATACATAGATTTACGTGGAAACCCAAGACAGAAAAAAACCACTGGTAATGGAGAAGAAAATCACTAAACTCGAAAAATACGATTAGGGGCATTAAAAGTCGATAATACCAAACCTTAATGCAATACTCATATATATAAACATAAATAAAACTCTAATATGTGATAGAACCTAATGGGCCTAAACATAAACTAAACGGCTCAAAACACAAAAGTCTGTGCCGCGGAGTCCAACATACTCTAGCACAACCCATAAGCGACAAGTACTAGTTTAGAAAAGAAATCAACCAAACAGGAACTTTTAATGTCTTTTGATTTCTAGGGAAAAATTTTCGTGCTTTTATCTGGCCTCTTCAGCGAAAGAGAGAAGAATTGCATCTCTAGGTTTACGCAAAGATGCTATGGATTGTGTGTAGTGACTTTTGATATTAGCGTATCTCTTTTTAATAGAAGTCCTTTTTGGGTAAAAAAAAAAAAGCCGTTTCTCAAATACTAGAATCAGTCGACCCTTGGAGAAAGTTATGGCCATTTGTTTTATAAGCATTCATTAAATTGGCTTCCGACTAGTTGGATAAGTCCAACTCTTTTTTGGTAGAAAGGATAAGTCTGATCTTTATTAGATAATTAGAACGAGAAGTAGATTAGTAACTTCAATTTGACAGACAGTTTTTCCTACTTTAAAGAAAAGAGAAATTTGTAATGTTAGTATGAAAGGTATAATCACAGGTTCTTATGCCTAGTGAAATATGGGTCATTTTTTAAAAATGTCTCCTAATTATGCAAAATCGCTCTTTTCACCTTTTATTAATATAGAATCACTCAAAATACCCTTAATTCAGTCCACTTCTGTCTATATTTCTAATGGATTTACCGACTTGGCAATGCCATTAAGGGTTACACCGAAAATCTATAGGAACACTGAAATCAGTCTATATATTAGGGCACATTTATGAAATTAATCATTAAAAAATAAACAAATTTTATTAAAAAATTTATCATGATGATTCTGACATATTTCTCAACCAGAGGTAGCAAAAACTAAATTAAAATAATCATGCCTTTGGCCAAAAGTTTTATTGAAATTAACCAATTTAAATAATTTTTAGAGAAAATCTATGTTCTAAAACTTAATTTCTAAAAATTGGAACTATATCCACTTGAAAATGCTCAATATTCAGTTACTTGGTTTATTTCTGCGTCTGTGCACAACAATTTCTTTATTTTTTTCCCCCTTTTGAAAGCCATTGGTTTATTTTGAAGTATAGAATAATGATCTCTTTATTCTAAATATTTAAATAAGGGTACTTATGAAAGCGATAGTTATCAAAAGAAACAATTAGCAAAGTCTTTAACTTTGCGCATGGATTCAAACTGACAAGTTGCAACAACTCCGACACCTTTGTTCTAATACTTATGTTTTTAGGTTATTTCGAAAACTATTAAGGTGTCTAAAAACATAGTGTAAACTAAAAGTTTAAATTAAAACTGGTTTAAAATTTAAATTTTGTGATAAAAAACCGTAATTTTATGGTTTAAACTACGTTTCAAAACACTAACAGCAATGGTGTGCGACCTGATTACTTGGACAACCATGACCCATGAAGGTTTCCCTTTTTTTGGACCCGTTTGGAACCAACTCGTTTTTTGTGATTTTCCTGGCTTCCAAATCCAAAATGAAATTACAAGTATACAGAATGAGGATAATTAGATGGATGTTGACTGCCTTTTGGGCTTAGGTTCTGAACTAGAAACTTCTCCTTTTTCCTGAAAATGGTGGGGAATATAAGCTTTTCGAAAATAAATCTTTAAGTTTTGAAACTATTTAAATGTAAAATTTACAATATAAATAATTTATTTATTTTTTGTTTATAGTATAAATAATTTTTATTTATATAATAAATAAATTTATAATATAAATAATATATTAATCTTTTTACGTATAATGTAAATATTTTTTTATTTAACTGTTAAATAAGTTATTTATATTATGAATCTGACATTTATTATAAACATTTTCAAATCTTAAGACCTACTTTAAAAAGTTTTAAAGACGCGACAGTTTTTCCTTTCTCTTTCGTTTTCTTTCATCATTATTTGTTCGCGCCAACCTTTTGCGTATACGTGTTGTCAGTTTTAGAATCTGAGATTTTACTTGGAAGATAAGTAATCCCATGTTTATGTTCAAGTAAGCCTGTTTTTACCTTTGGTTTCCTTAATACGCACAAAATGAACTGCAAATTGAAATAAAGGGCAATATTAGCAGAAAAATGACCGTAAAAAAAGGGGGGGGAGGGGAGGGAAAGAGAAGATAAATGTCGCAGCATGTCAAAGGAATAGTCCGTGTTAATTCTATTACACAGTAACCACCAACAATAATCCTTATTTTTATTGGTCCATTTTTTATTATAGTGTTACAGTGTTTGTTTTATTTAACTTAAAAATGTGATTCAAAAATACTTTATTACTTGATTACTTTATTATTTTGTTATTTTATTATTTTATGCTCCAATAAAATCTAACTGGATAGCCATAAAAGTTACATCCTTATATATTCTTTTTTTCGTTTTAGTAAATAAAAAAGAAAAAAGAAAAAGACTAACTCCATGGCACCTCCAAATCTCATCGTCTATAAAAGAAATTTTGAAACCAATCGACAAAACAATAAGGGCTTGACCTAATTTAACCGAAAAAAGTTGTCCGATTTTCACTCGCAAGATCATGGATCTGACATCGTAAAACCCATTAACTGATGGGAGTTTTGATGGAGACTATGAAAATCAAATCTGGGCACATTCTGAAACGAGAACTAGGAAATGGGTCCCTGCACTGCCCAATTGGTAGTTGACGCCATACACAATCAAACGGTAAAATGTATATTATACACTCATGGCCATCTAGTACAAGTGCTGATACATGCTCTCTATTTTTTTTTTTGTCTTTTCTTTTTCCTAAATTTATAAGTCTCTTCTTGCTCCCTTAAAAAAGTCTCCTCTTCCTTTCGTTTAAAAGAAAAAAAAAAATGTTTCGTTTAAAAGAAAAAAAAAAAAGTTTCTTCCTTCAAAGAGTAGCGGTGCCACTATAGTAATAAGCCTTCCCATAACTTTTATAGCGAACTTTGGGAAGCCCCTTTATCTCTTCCACATCTGTCAAAAACAAACAACAATCACAAGAATCTTATTTGATGTTGAATCTCATTTAAAATTTTTCATTTGTATCCATCAAGAAAGGAGCTAGGCAGCTAGCAAGCTCGAATAGAAACATAAATTCATACTAATAAATCAACATGGAAATCAAGAATTAGATGATTTAGTGTAGCAAATCCAAGTGACTGTTGTAAATACTCTTTCTCATTCCATCAATATCATTTTGGTATTTGTAGTAGTTCACATGGCCTGTTTAGCACAGTGATTCTAACTATAAACATTATAATACATGAAAGCTTTATATTGTGACAACTTTTTTCTTTTTATTGTAGTATGTGAGAGCTTTATATTATTGTTAACCGAAAAGTTAGTTGGAACCAACTTTTCTAAACATGAAGTATATTGCGTTAAACAAAGTTGCAATTTGATCTGATTTTTTACTCTGTTTGTAAAATCAAAGACCCCAAACATAGGAACATAGGGCAATGGAGGACCAAACGCTTGTACTAAAAATGGCGCAACCATATTTATTCCCATCATCAACACCATCATATTTGCAGCAACACTTGTTTTTACTATTGCTCCCTTACATTTTGTATATGGAGAAAGTGTGTTTTGTGAAAGTGAGTTAAAAAAAAAAAACCCAATAATATTTATAGGAGCTAGACGTTCTGTTATACTTTATTTATAGATTATTTTAGTTATGTATGTTAATTAACAGAAATATTTATGTCGTTTAATTAGTGATTAGTAGTTAGTTTGAGAGTGCTCATGTGTCTCTTGACTCCTAGTCAAAATTCTCATGGATGTCTCTTGCCTCTTTAGCGGAAAAAGTATAGAGTTGTATCTCTAGTCTCTAGATATGAGCAAAGTGCAAGGCAGAGAATAATGACTCTTGGTAGAAGTGTTGTGGAGTTCTAACTTTATAGATTAAATAAGATTGCTGAATTAAATTAGATGTTGTATATGACGTGTTGTCTTGTGCTGAAACAGTTTTAGTTAGTACAAATACAATTTTATGATTGTCCCTTTACTTTTGTTATGTGACTACAACAAAAGGTTAGACCCAATAAAAAAAAAGAGAGGCTAAACAGCATATTTTAAAGAGGATTAGAGACCGCTAGTGCTATAAGAAAAAAAAAAAAAAAAAGAAAGAAAGAAAGAAAGGAAGAACGCGCCAAATTGCCAGTTTATGCCAAGACTAATCGGCAGTTTGTCCCGGTGAACATCCGGTAGTAGGTGAAACAAGCAAAAGAAAAAGCAAATTCCACTGTCGCCTGGAAACCAAAAAAAATCCAGGAAAAAAAAAGAAAAAAAGAAAAAAGAAATAGAAAACGGAAAAGAGCATTTCCCCATTATGGCCAATTAACTTATAGCCAATAAAAAAAAAAAAAAAGAAAAGAATTTAGGGACAGCAAGGCACTCTCTCCCTCCACTCAAAATCCTCCTCCTTCCTCACTACCACCTCTGCAACACCAACACCACCCAAACCAAACCACCACTTCCGCCGACAAAGGGTTTCTTTTATTTTACACGTAAATAAATAAACAATATTTATATCTATATTTTATTATTATTAGTTTTAATTTTGATGCTTATTTTATTATTCTTAATTTCAGCGAATCTCTGACTCCGAAATTTAAAGATGGTTTGATCAAAGTGCCTCGTTCTCACGGAGGGCTCTTTTCCTCACTTCATCCGTACAAGCCTAATTCGTAAGCATTCCCTTGTTTGTTTCCGCTTTCCGGATTCCGATTCCCTCTCTGCTTTCCTCATATTCCGGCTACCCCATTCGTCGGAAACAAAGGAATCGTCTGTTGCAGGTAAACTGTTAGTGTTAGTGATCGGGAATCATTCCTGGGTTTTTTTAATTCCAATTCGATTCCCGAATGTGAGTTTTGGTTCTGCGCGTTTTGTTTTCTTTCTGGTTGAAGAAGAGCGAAAGCAGCGAAGATGTTGACATGCATAGCTCGCCCTAAGAAACTCGGCGACGACTCGCTGAGTCAACCCGAGGAGTCCGACTCGTCCAACATGCCAAACGGCAAGCAGCAGCAAGCGGCGATCAAGTCGCTCACTTCTCAGGTAATGCTTTCTTACTCCTAAATTCTTACCAATTCTTCTCTCTCTCTTGATTTTTTTTTGCTTAATTTTGATTTTGATTTTTATTTATTTATTTTTTTTGCAGCTCAAGGACATGGCGTTGAAGGCGTCGGGAGCGTACCGGCAATGCAACCCGTGCACCGGAGCGGCTGCGAACCAGGGCGGCGGCCGGTTGAGGAACAACGGCGCGGAGTCGGACGCTGACTCGGACCGGTTCCGGTGGTCATACCGGCGGACGGGGAGCTCGAGCTCGACCACGCCGAACAAGTGGGGGAAGGAGATGGAGATGAGACTGAAGGGGATCTCGAGCTCGAGCGGCGAGGGGACGCCGGTCTCCGCCAGCGGCCGGCGAGTTCAACTGCCGATCGTCTTCATGGAGGAGAACGAGCCCAAGGAGTGGGTCGCCCAGGTGGAGCCCGGCGTCCTCATCACCTTCGTCTCGCTTCCACGTGGCGGGAACGATCTCAAGCGGATACGCTTCAGGTACGCCCTAGGCCTGCCTTTTCTTTTCACGCGATCTACGGTCGTGATTTGACGTCGGAGTCATTTGCATTTGATTGTCTTTTGTCAGCTCATCTGACGGTCACTGTCACTTCCTGTAAAAGGTCACGCCATGTTTTTGGTATGATGCCGCTTGCAGTGAATTTGACACGTCACTAAGTCTCTGTTTGGAGTTTTTTGGCCTTTTTACATCACGCTTTGTTTGGCTAGGTTGTGTTTAGATCCTCTGTTTAATGGCTTTTATTAATCAAAAACTTTCCCTTTTTCCAACATGAATCTTTAGAGAAAATGGCTTTAGATTTTGTCATAGAGTGGGTTTTTTAGGGCATGTTTGTTTTGAGTATTATTTAGATTCAATGGATTCAAACTTGGATTCGAATATCAAGAATTTTTTGGATACGTGTTTGTTTCCTAAAAAATCTAAATCCTTTGAGTATCAAGAATTAAAGTTTTCAGAGTTCCATCTCTTATAAACTTTTGATACTCGGATATCTTTGTTATAGTAAAAACTAAAAATTTTCTCTCTTATATTTGAGAAAAAAAATCATAACTTCTTCTTTTGATATCCAATTGGGATATTCTTTTTTCGTTGTGTTTTTAATGAAGAGAGGAATAAATTAATATCCATATTACATATTTTTTAGGATCATTAACATTAAGATTTTGTTAAATTTGTTAATAAATTAAAAATTATTTTCACTATTTCTCCAAACACAAATTCTAATTTTATTTATGCAGAACCAAACGTTAATTCGGATAACAATTCAAATCACTAACTCAAATCTTAATTCAAATCACACTAATTCAAATCAAATCACTAATTTGAATCAATTTACCAAACGGACCTTAGATTTTTGTTTTTGGAATCACAAAACAAAAAAATTCTGTCTAATTTTTACTCCGTTGATTTTGTTAGATTTTGGCATAAATGGAAAAAAAAAAAAAAACACAAGAACCACCTCCTAAATATGACTTTTTTTTCTAGAAATAAAGAGAAAGAAACAGTCGGTTTTTTTTGTAAACATTTTTTTAAGTTTTAATGGCTGAAAAATAAATGCATTTACATCAGACAATTCTACTTGTGTTTACAAATTATAGTTTAGTGGTTAAAAGGGACAAAAGTATGATATCTAATTTTGAACCCATTTTAGTACGCCACCCAAACACTACCTTAAGACATTAAGATCCCCCTGCTTTCGTAAACTTCGAATGAAGAATTTCGGTGGGGGGCCCACTGTCACAGTAATTCTCACGCTTCCTCAATAAAAGCAAACCCAATAAATGAAAAATATAAAAACATAATAATAAAATAAATGGTCCAAAAGGAGAAGTCATTGTGGACAAATGGAGTGGTGGTGGGGCAGCTTGATTACGTCGGAAAGCTTTTTTCACTGAGTGTTGTCGATGTGTCGGAGGAAGTCTCTTCCCTTTCTTTTTCAATTCCCTCCACGCCTGCCTGATTCTCCGTGGCCTTGTCTTCTTCTACGACCATTTCTTTAACTTTCTTTCCATTTTCCTCCCTTGTCATTTGTCACACGCCAAAACTATCTACAAAGACAAAATGTGAACGTCCAATTGCTTTTTATGTTGGCAAACAAACAAGAAGCAAGGCTCACGCAGTCTCATAGTCATGGACCTTTTGTATCTTGTACTCGAGGGGACAAAAACAAATGGGGTATTTATGGGTCGTTGGTCCTAATATGACTTGTGTTATTCAAGTCCAACCAATGCTGCCTTGTTAGTGGATAGATTTGCTTCTCTATCTCTTTCGGAATTGGACATTGAATCGACTTTAACCTAAAAATGATACCCATTATCCGAATGATTTTATTTCTTCTCTCTATTTCGTTTTTAATTTCTGTGTTTTGTTTGTTTTTTTTTTTTTTTTTTTTGGTGTTGGTTGGTCGTGTTATTGTTTTAGTGTTGATTACTTTGGACCCCACGTAACTCTTGATGGCTATGGCACCGCCTAAGGTCAATTTTTAGCCACTTTTATAACCACTTTATTCCATGCACCGAAGGGTCGGTTTTGCCTTTTCTTAAATTCTTAATTAATTCTTAATTATCATGAATGTCCCTGGTCAAAAAGTAGTGTACCCAAGTTAGTGGCAATGGGATTATTTAAGAAGTCAAATATGAACAACTACTGTGTGATATAATGATAGCGTTTAAGGGCCTTTTTTGAGTAATAGGCATGGAGGCAGGTGAATTTGTAAAATAGTAGCTGATTGATTTCATTGTCTTGCAAAATTATGTCATGACCAAAGAAAGCGGGGAAAAACAAAATGATCGGTTACGCTTGATGACTTTCATGCCTGTTGTATTGTGCGTTGCAATTTCCATAGAATATATTTTAAAATTACTACACTGTGCCACATTTCTATTTGTGCTTCTCATACGATAATTTCATGGACATCAGGGATTCTTAATCATTGTTTTATCTTCTCTGATTAGCCGAGAGATGTTTAACAAATGGCAAGCTCAAAGATGGTGGGCAGAGAACTATGACCGGGTCATGGAACTGTACAATGTTCAAAGGTTTAACCGCCAAGCTATCCCTCTTCCAACTCCTCCAAGATCGGAAGACGAGGTGAGATCCCAAGCCTGGTTAAAGATATCAATTGAAATTCAGCACGTCAAATATGCATCGACTTAATCAATAATTTACGTTAAGTCTAGACAAATGATTTTTTGGCTATATCTTCTGTGGATTGAATTTTGTCCAGGTCTAAAATGATAGATTCGTATTTACGCGTGCATGCGAATTCATTGGTTGTTATGCTGTGTTTATTATCGCATTTTCCTCGCTTATTACAGAGCTCAAAAATGGAATCAGCAGAAGCTAGCCCTGTAACGCCACCATTAACTAGAGAACGTTTACCTCGCAATTTGTACCGTCCGACAGGAATGGCAATGGGCTACTCGTCTTCAGATTCATTTGAGCAACACTCAATGCAGTCCCGCCACTTCTATGATTCAGGTGGTATCAATTCCACACCTAAGCTGTCAAGCATCAGCGGGGCCAAGACGGAGACATCATCAATGGATGCTTCTATAAGGAGTAGTTCATCTAGGGATGCTGATCGTTCGGGAGAGCTATCCATTAGCAATGCTAGCGATCTCGAGAGTGAATGGGTTGAACAGGATGAGCCAGGGGTTTACATCACTATCAGAGCATTGCCCGGTGGCAAACGGGAGCTTAGACGAGTCAGATTCAGGTAATAATCCTTGCCATCAAAGCACTTCACTTCACGATTTATGAAGTGTAGTTTGCTAGTGGGAAATTAACCAAGCTAGTCTACGTGTCAGGAATAGAGAATAATATATCTACCTGACATGATCAGAATAATTCATCTCCTTTGCTATTCCAGGCATTGTTTTAGTACTTTAGTTGGTATGGATACTTGAACTATGGGGAGGTGTAGGGGAAGAAAATTCTTGTAGATGAATTCCTTCTAACAACTATAACAGCAGAAAACATCCGACATGATTTTCAGCCGGTGACTTTGTTGTTGGAACTTTATTGAGACATAGCCCTTCATAAGGAACGCAGTTTAAACCCCCCATTTGATTGTTGTTTTATTAACGTGGGTTTGGCGTGTTTCTTTTTTCCTTCCTTGATTATATTCAGATTACCCCTTTGTTGGATAGGTCAAGCATGATTTGATTTTGGGCATTGTGGCACTTGAGGTCAAGCATGATTTGTTTCTTGAATCTTTTCTTGGTTGTTGACTAAAACACGATCTAGGACATGTTACCTTTGCATTTGTTTTAGTACTGGAGCCCACTGGGCTCTTGCGTATCTAAAACAAGGTTTTTGATTTTTCAGGCCAACCGTGAATCATCCCCTTGTGTCTTCCATTCGCGTAGCTTTAAAGCAATAGTTGCTCTTCAACTTCATACCAAATGATTACTTGAATTGTCAAACATAAGGAACACCATCATCAACTAGAAATAAGACATCATTATTATTCAAGTTGAATAACCTGCTTTTCCTAACTCTCTTGTTTTCTTTGGTGATGTACATCTGAAACAATCACATTAGTGTGTCAATGTGCTTTTCTTTATGCTGCTGTCCATCATTATTATCTAGAACTCTGCTCTAAATTGATCTCGCTCTGATGCAGCCGGGAAAGATTTGGGGAGATGCACGCTAGATTATGGTGGGAAGAGAATCGAGCAAGGATACATGAACAGTACTTGTAATCGATCAAACGGGGTTAGCTGCTGGTTATTCCGGAGTGCAAAGGTGGTGTTATTTTTAATTTTGTCTATCTTATTTGTTTCGCAATCGCCATACTACTAAAGGCCTTGTCTATAGAATCTCAAAATGGGTGCTACTGCGCCTCTGAATGTTCTAAGCTCTGCATACACCACTGGAAAGAAAATTGCAAGGTGACTGTATGTTCTTGATCCAGAACATTCTCATAGGATGGGGTGGTAGATTACTACTACTACTATTATTATTGCTATTTTTTCCCCTTTTGCCTATTCTTATTAAGTTTATTGGTGGGTGAAGAGCATCGGTTGTATTTGAATTTGAAACTTTTGAGATGTCAATACCAGTGAAAGAATATGTTCTCTTTCTTTCTGCTTCAAACTTTTTTTTATGGCAGACAGGCAAAAGCATGCTGTTCTCTAAAGCAAGTAAATAAAGACGTGTCCAGTGTAGTTACCATCCCGCCTATGCAAACATTTACTCTGAAGTTCCTGAATTGTATTTTTGGATATTGCTCTCTTTCCCCTCACGAATGCTGTAATCGCATACTTATCCCATTAGTTTTAATAGCAAAATGACCCTTCACGAATTTTAATTTGCAAAATGACTTTGGGATGACTCCACTACGACCATGTAGTGGCTTGGTTGCAAAAACGGATGAGGGTATTTTGTTTTTACATTTTAAAATATTCATTTTAACGTATTCTCCTCAATCATGCAAAAAAAATATTAAAAAGATTTATCTCAAGCAAAAGCACGAGCAAACTGTTGCTGTCGGAAAATTAAATATGTTTATTAATGCCAACGAACACTAGCAAATTTTGACTTCATTCAAATGGGAGAGAAATACTACATAAAAACACGCTATTTAAAAAAATGTTCGCAGTCTTACGAACTCAAGGACAATTGTTTGCCAAGTTTGTAGTCGTTTCTAAGACGTGGTTTGGGATTTTTGTCGTTTATCAAATTAGTTGTCGTTTTTTGTAATGTTGGTTAGCTTATGTTGTTATCTGATTCTGTGTCGTTTGTCTTGTTGTCTTTTCGTGAATTCTTGTCGTTTTTCGTGTGATGCTATCCGATGTCGTTGGTTTCTAGTTGTTGTCGTTTTTAAACTGATATCATTCCTACCATAATGTCATTTATCTCGTTTATATTATTGTTGTCGTTTTGTAAAGATATCTCTTGTAACGCTGCTCCAGAGACCTACGGAGTTTTTCATTTGATGCTGTATTTGATTTCATTCCCTATCGACTTTCAATAGATTGTTGTTTTAGAGTTTCTTGTCGTTTAATTGTTGGGGAGGTCGATATGTATATTTGTTGACGTTTTCAGGTTGAACTCGCCTCTAAAATCGGATGATGTCGTTTGAGTATTTCCCCTCTTATCGACTTTACTGTCGTCTAATGTTTCTTGTCGTTTTAAGTTATTGCCGTTATTAAGAATATTTTATTTTTAATTTGTTGAAGACGTTTATAGGACGATGTCTTTTGAATTGTTGCTACCTTTTCTTTTCTTTTTTTTTGCAAACTTTTGTTGTGTGTCGCTAAAATCGTTGTCGGACTTCGGTTGACATTTTTTTTTCGTTGGAGTCGTTTCAGTTTTTGTTCTTTACCAACGCTATTGTTGGTTTTCTACCCTATTAACCGTTGCAATTAAGATAGTGTTTGGCAAAAGTGGTTTTGATTACTTTTTTTTTTATTGTATAAAGCTCTCACATGTTATAGTAATAATAAAAAAATTACTATAGTGTAAAGCTCTTATATGCTACAGTAAAAACAGTTCTAACTAACAATTCTAACCACCCTGTCAAACACCTTATTAGTATAGTTTTTTTATAAGATGTTTGACAAGTATGGTTAAAACCAATATTTTGATTCAAAATACTATAACATATGAGAGTTTTACACTGTAGTAACTTTTTATTTTTTATTATAATATATGAGAGTTTTATACTATTTAATAGTCAAAAGTTAGTCGTAACTATGCTTGCCAAACACTTTTAGTTTCTTGTCGTCTATGTTAAAGATTTCAAATGGAGGCTGCCATTTAATTTTATCGTTTAAAACTTTATTGTCCTTTTTTAAGTGGTTGTCGTTTTACGTATAGTGTTGTCAAGTTTAGTGTCGTTTTTTAGCAAAGTCGTTTATTGGACGATGTCGTTTGATTTTTTTTTTGTCCTCTTCTTAAATTTATTGTCGTTTGTTGGTTTCTAAGGCTACTGTCTTCTTTCCGCTGGAGTCATTTGTAAGATAAGAATGTTTGACTATTGGTCGTTTAGCAACTTTACTGTCGTTTTTATTTCCATGTCGTTCTAATTTGTTTTGTATGTTGGATTTTGCGACTTTTATGTCGTTTTGTGTTGAGGGTTTTCTAAGATAATGTCAGCTTGTAACTTTTGTCCTTTTATCAAATTTATTGTCGTTTTTACTGCTCAAACTGTTGCCGTTTCATGTTGATGTCCTTTTTCACTCAGTCGATTTGATGTCGTTTGTTAGCTTTTTTTTTTTTTTTTTTTCCTGAATTGTCGTTTGTTGCTTTTGCTTCCCCTTTTTGTCCCCTCCAGTAATCTTGTTTTTATTGTACTGTTTTTCTCCAACTAGGTGACAAGGTTTTTAGATAATCACGTAATTACAATAACAATAACAACAATAATTTATAAATCAAAATAATAAAAATTCTAATAGTGATTTCATTTGGAGGACATCTATTTTGAAATTTCACTCTTAAAAAACTATTCTCTCTTTTAGAACTACGTTCAAATAAAACCTTACATTAGGATAAATTTTGTGTAATCATAAATATATATAAAATAATGAAAATAATTCTTAAAATCACAACATATATTTGAGCATTTTATTAATTAGGGAAATTATAGTAATTAGTACTTTTTAAAAATTAATTGTAATAAATAACAAGTTTTGAAAAATCTTATAGTAATTAGTGATTTTATAGTGTAAATAATTTATTTACCCTCTTAATTATTACATAAATAACTCTTATTTGCACAACAATTAGATTTAAAATGTAAATAATTTATTTACCTCTTGTTTACCGTATAAATAATTTTAATTTACATAAGAAATAAATTATTTACTTTCTAAATTTGCTATTAAATTTAAAAAATTTTCAAAAAATTGCTATTTTCTTCCTTCTTCCTTTTAGTTGTTTATGAGGTCTTTTATTGGCCCACAAATTATTTGTTTATTAGTCATACACTTTCATCGAATATGAGTATTTTTTTTTTTGTTATCCAAAATTACCTAGTAAAATATGAGATAATCTTATATATATTTTCATCTTAGTCAAGTTTATTTGTTTAAAATCTGTAGTAGTTTTCTTAAACAAGCTAAAACTTAAAAAAGAACTCAAAAAAATCAAACAAAAGAAAATTGAATAATCAAAAAGAAAGTCCCCAATAAACCAACAAAGAAAATGAATAATAAATAAATATAAATAAATAAAATCGCACCAACTCAGGAGTCATTGACTTGACAATCGACGTGGCCAGTGGTCTGCGGTCTCCAAACCCTAATCTGCAACTTGTATAGAATAAAGGGCCTAGATCTAAGATCACCCATCCAACGGCCCAGAATAAACCAGATTCCCTTGGTATATATCCATTGTTTCGGCTTTACGATTACCTTTCTCTCTCTTATCTGCTCTCGCTGCTTCAGAGCTGCTTAGGGTTTTTCATTTTCTCCAGAAAAGCTTCGTCAAACTTCCAACAATGGTAATCTTTATACTATTTTCCGTTTCAACTTTCGATCTAACCTTGTTTTTCTCAAAGTCGATGCTTAGATTCGTAAAGCAAAACATAGTAAGACATTTTCGCTGTTTTTGATGTTCCTTTTTTCTTTTTTTGTGGAATGATTTTTAGGTTCTTCAAAACGACATCGATCTTCTGAACCCGCCGGCGGAGCTTGAGAAGAAGAAGCACAAGCTCAAGCGCCTCGTGCAATCCCCCAACTCGTTCTTCATGGTAATTTAATGGTTATTAATCTTTTACTACAACGATTATTTTTTTCATTCATTGTTTATGAATAATAGTGTTGGCTAATTCTGATATATATATGTGCGTTTCTTTTAATGAAGGATGTGAAATGCCAGGGCTGCTTCAACATGTAAGTTTCAAAAATTTTACTTTTTTTTATATACTTTCTTGTTTTGGAATTTTTCATTTTGGTGACAAAAAATAGAAAGAATGGAGATGATTAGACATGTAGTATATTCTTTGGATTTGTTGCTTCAATGGGTAGTTTTGGGTTTTTGATTTTGTGATAACTTTGTTGGAATTTAGTATATTCTTTGGATTTTGAATCTTCAATGGGTTGTTGTGGATTTTTGATTTTGTGACAACTTTGTTGGAATGCAGAACAACTGTATTTAGCCACTCGCAAACCGTGGTGGTGTGTGGGAACTGCCAGACTGTATTGTGCCAGCCAACGGGTGGGCGTGCTCGACTCACTGAAGGGTGTTCCTTTCGGAGAAAGGGTGATTGAAAAGTAATCTTTAGTTAGTTTTTCCCCGTAGATTTGGCTATGATGATGATTTTGGGAGAGAGAGTTTTATTTAGTTAGTTTAAAAAGGGATTGGAAATGTTGCCTTTCTTAGTATTTGGTTTGATATTTTGATTTTGGCTCAACTTTGTTAAAACTTCTGAAAATTTGATACTTAAGTTCTAAAATTTTTGTTTTCGTCGTTTTGGTGGATTGGCTGGCTTCTAATTTAGAGATCTGTATATTTTTTGTCTCATTTTAGCTTCTCTGTTCTGCTTGATTTACCGCTACCTTAAATTTGATTCCGAACAAATGTCTCAGTCCTCAATTTATCGGAAGCTGTAGGAAGTTGAATCCCATGTACAAGATGAAATGAGTTTTTTTCATGATCACCTAAAGTAAATTTCACTGGCATTGTTAGTTAGGATGCCATTTGCTTTTTGACCACGCCCATGTTGGAGAGTGAAAATGAGGCAAGTTTATTATGTTTTCTTCAAAATATGTTAATTTATCTAAATTGAATTGATAATACCATAAAGGAGGTGTGATCTAAATAATATTCACTGTTAAAATGTTTGCTTCAACGGATTAGCTATTTCTGTTCTATGTATGGTCACGTATTGTGTATGAGATTTGTTAGTTCTGGGAGTGTTACTTAGCAAAATAAAGTTCTTTGTTTTCTTTCTTGCTAGGCCTGTTTCCTTTTTCCATTTAAGAAATTGAATTTAATCATATCCTTCTGTGGAACAACCTATCAATAACAGCCTAGTTTTTTGCTAAAACTTTTACTTATATTTGCTGGAAAAATACTTTATAAGTGCAAAACCGCTAGAAATTCTGCTTGTGCCGAACTGAGTTTTAGTAGATTGGCAAAAGATATCGCTGCTTTGTTAGGGCCAATGTGATTTGACGTTCAAAAAGCCGATGCAAAAGAAAAAGATTATGTTTTTGTGATGATTTGAGTTGGTAAAGACGTGAAAGGTAGTTTCTTGGTGGCCGGTAACAAATTGGATGATGATGGTATGGAATCCAATTAGCTAAAAGGCATTTGTGATTGAATGTCTAATATGGTTAATGATCTTTTATGCATGATCTTTTTGTACGTTACGTGCAGTGGATAAGTTGTGGCCAGTGTTTTTTCTTCGTGGACATGGGCTTCCATGGTTAATATGTTTGTCTCATTGTGGAGTGGTTTTGGATAATTTGTATTTTTACTTTTTAAACAGAGTAGAAAAAGAAAAGCATAAATTTAAGTTTTTTAATTAATATTTTAATAGCGTGTAGAAAAGTGTTTTTGAAGCTATTTGGTTAAAATAATTTAAAAGTAGAAGTTAAAGCTTATTAAGTAATGTTTAGATAGCGTATAGAAAATGGGTAGAATAATTCAAAGGCTCGATATAAAAAAAGTGTAATTTAATAATATGAATGAAAATTTTAATTTATCTTTTTTCTTAAATTAAAGCTCAAAAACATAAATAAAAACGTTCTTCATAGGCTCTTTTTTGTAAGCACTCACGGCATGGGCCGAGGCCTTCTCCTGTAATTGCAACTGACTATGTACCAGACCTAAATGTGCTTATAAACGAAAAGCAGTTTAAAAAAGTCATTCTAAGTAGACTCATTAATTGATTTATTAATATTGTTTGACATTTTTTGTTTCAGCTAAAGCTCTTTTTATGTTACAGAATTTTAACCAAAATTGGCCTACACACCTTATAATTTGTGGTATTTGATTGGACAATACTGGCACTTTTTAATGTTTCGATCAGGTATGTGGGTTGGGTTAGATCTAGACTTAGACTGATAAGCAAGGGCAAGAAAAGGTCCCATTCATCATTGCTCCTTAGCCCCGATGGGCTTTTGGTCAAGTGGAGTGGGTGTCGTAGGGAGAAAATTTGGTTCACAGTCGTTTTGAAGGAAGATTTTTGGTTTTGAGCACCTTCTGTTTCCTTCAATGTTACATACTTCTTTCATGAGTCATAACGTTCACATGGCCTTTTATTTTTTAAGAGAAATTGAAGTAAACAGTAGTTTTAAAAACTACTTATGGTAAATAACCAGTTTTGGATCTTTTTTTTTTTTTAAATAATTGTAGTAAATATCAAACTTATGATGTCAATAAATTAATTATTTTCTTATATTTAGTATTAATAATTTTAATTCACAGGAAATAAATTTAATGTGCAAATGATTTATTAACCCTCATGTTTACAAATCAATAATTCTTATTTACGCAGTAAATAAGTTATTTACATGATAAATTTGATATTTACTACAAATATTTTCAAAACCCACTATTTGCCTAAAAAAGTTTAAAAAATGTGCTATTTCCCTTATTCTTCTTTATTTTAATCTATTTTAGTAAGTAAACCATTGGTTTATTATTGATAGTAAACCAGTGATTTAAGGAGAACAAAAAAAAAAAAAAATCCCACAAACAAACAAATTAAGTAAAAATTACAATATCTGTCCAAATTATTGTTATGAAATTAAAATCTAACACAATATTCAAAATATCTCTAAAATGTCCTAATGATATAGTAATTATCTTAATGATATTATATATTGTACTATATAATTACATATAAATAATTTTAATGATATCATTATGAGACATTTATAGAATTTTTACAAACTAGAGTTATATTTTAATTCAATAAACGTAATTGGGTCAATTGTCTAGTTAACCTACAAATTAAAGCATACCATTACTCCAGTATTGAGTAAATCGGTTATTTAAAAGAAGGGGAAAAAAAAAAACTAAATTGAAGCGTAAACCAACAAACCGTTTGATCTTGCTCTTCAAGAAAGGAGATCGATGTAAAGGAGATCGAGGTCAACCTCATGCCGAGTGAGGAATTATAGACAAAGTGAGGAGATCAGTGTCGGTGTCGTACCGCGGTGGTCCTAGGTGAGATTGGTGCCGACACACAAATGGAGGCTAGGACTGAGGATGGAGATTGACGCCAACCTTGCGTGCGAAAGGACAAGAAATCGGCAAAGGCGTTGTGTTGTGAGGGGATGACGACCACCAAAGAGGGAAAAAGAGACGAGAGAAAGAGATAACGCCTGATATATTTTTGTCTTTTTATCATCTTAAAATATATTTTATATTTTTTTTCCGTTTTTTGTGAATTATAGAATCCTTACTATTTACTGTCTTCTCTTCTAGTTGCCGCAATGATATATGAGTCGATAGTTGTCATCAGTCAGTGATCACTGGTCATACACTGGCTCCAATTGCTGGAGTCGTGTCCGAAACCATATGAATTTGAGGAGACAGTGATGCAGCACATGTTCCTTTTATGATGACGTCGCCTAGTCGACCGGGGTATGCTGTAAGCGGTCGACCGGCGAATCGGAGCTCTGCTTCATGAAGTTTCTAGAAAGTTATCCGATTTGAGTTATTTTAAATTTAAAATATTATTATATATTTTTTTTCAATTATCAGATAGATTTTAATTATAAATCTTAGGATTATTTAAGATTATTTTTAGTTTTCAATTTCAAAGTAGGATTAGTTTTTTTTTATTCTTCTAATTTTTGGAGTTATTTATTTTTTTATTTTTATTTATAGTTTTCATTATCGTTTGGGACAATTTAAGCTATTTATTACTTCTATTATATGTAAGAAGGAAGAGTAATTATTAGTGAAATTAGAGTATTTTACTCTCTGTTTGTCCAATTTTCTCGGTTTTTTTTAAAATCAACGTGTGATTGATGACTATTTTACTAATATTTTGAATGAATTAATAAGTTTGTATAATTCTTTTCTTCTAGTATTCATATTGAATCAATGAATTTTTTAGTATTTATAATGATTCAATAGATTTTAAAAATCTATCTTTTTTTTTATTTTTTTTATATGCTTCTGCTACCTCACAAAGTTCTCCAAAATCAATTTTGAATGGTTCAAACATCACATTGGGGTTAAAAGTTATTTCGATAAATCAAACATATCTTAAATCAAACTCATATATTTAAATTCATGCAAACCCTTGTACCAAATGCCACCATATGCACGGCTCATCCCACTATCAATCATGATAGAGACATACACTAATTAATAAATTGCTTTCGAGCTTCCTCAAAACAAAGAGGACTAATAATTCATATATTACTAATTACATGTGAAGCTAAAGTAAGTAAATTACACCACAAAAAGACAGTTGAAGCAGCTATGATGTACGAAAGCAAGAAGATTACATAAATTAGGGTGCACATTCCAACCAAAATTCTTGGTATTAACTATAAAACATTTGAAAACGACTAAACTGTAAAAAAAAAGTGAATCATAAAAATAAACCCGCCAACCTGGACGACCTGCCAACCATAATTCACCCGCACGCACGGGCGTTTCTTTTAATCTTAAAATCCAAAAAAAAAAAAAAAAAAAACCCTCTCCCCCTCTCTCTCTCTCTTTCTTTCTCTCTCTTCTCGCTTTCCAATATCATTTCTTCAACTTGTACACGAAGACGTAGTACAAAAGACACACATGCCACGAGAGGGAAACAGATAACAAAACAAAAAAACAGAGGATTCTTAAAACATTTTCTAATCTTTCTCTCTCTCTGTTTTCTTTTTCTCTCCTCTCCTTGTTTCTTTCTTTGCTTTCACATGGATCTCCTCCCATTTCCATTAATATGTTTCTGCAGCTTTTGACGTTGTCAAAGCGGACAACTACACCTCCTTAACTCAATACAACTCTCACTTCGCTGTTCCCTCTCTCTCTCTCTCTCCTTTCTCTCTCTAATTTCCTTTTATAAAAACCTCACTCTGTTTCATCTCTGTTTTCACGTCGTAAGTTTTGTTCAAACATGTATAAGCTGGAGAGAGACGAAGACAAAACGATCCCACCAAGAAGAAGAAGAACCCATTCTTTCTCTTCTTCCCTTCTCGACGCTATCTACCGTTCGATCGACGAATCACCGAAAGTTGATCAAGAAGAAGAACAGGAAGATATGATGATCAAGAAGAAACAGAGCAGCTCTGGTTTTAAACAGGTCAAAGAGATCAACAACCTCCGACGAGCGATCATGATAGAGAAGTGGGTCGAGAAGCAGAGTATCCAATGCTCCACGCTTTCGAATTCGGCTTCGAGCTCATCGGAGTCGGTGTGGTCGTCTTCGGAGACGGATTCGAGCCTCAGACAGAGACCGAAACCGAAGACGAAGCCCGAGGAGAAGAAGAAGCAGCAGCAGCAGCCAGTAATGGAGACCAAGCAACAAAAAAGCCGGAGCCCTCGCGTGTTCTCGAAGACTAAGCTCAAGGCCATGAAAATCTATGGAGAGTTGAAGAAAGTGAAGCAGCCGATTTCGCCGGGAGGTCGAATTGCCAGCTTCTTGAACTCCATATTCAGCTCCGGGAATGTCAAGAAGGCCAAAATGTGCTACGTCGGTGCCGTGGAAGACGTGACTTCCGAGCATATTTCGAAACCGGTTTGCGTTTCGGCTTCTACTAATTTTTCGAGGTCTTGTCTAAGTAAAAAACCTTCCCAATCTTCAAGAGCTAAAAGTGGTAATAATGGCAACAACGACAACAATAACAACAAAAGGTGTGTGAGATTTTATCCAGTGAGTGTGATTCTTGGTGAAGATTCTTCTCCGCCTTATGATCATAAATGTGTTTATGATGATGATCCAAGTTTGATGCCTTTGTCCAATATTAAAACCTTCGTTAAAAGTTCTTCTTCTTTGAAAGAGGATCCAAGGAAAGGAAAATGTGGTGAGAGAGAAGGTCATGGTAAATTTCTCAGAAGTTTCTGTGATAATAATGGTGAAGCTGATGATGAAGATGAAGATGATAATGATGATGATGATGATGATGGTGAGAGTTATTCAAGTTCTGATCTTTTTGAGCTTGATCATCTTGTTGGGATTGGGAGATATGGAGAAGAACTTCCTGTGTATGAAACTTCTAGTCTAAAGACTAATCAAGCCATTGCTAAGGGTTTGATTTTGTAGTTCATTTTGTTATCCAAAAATTAAAAAGAAAAAGAAATGTAATTATTGGTATGGTTTTTTATTTCCATTTTTTTTTTATTTTTGGTATTGGATTCATGAAGAAGTTTTTTTTTTTAGTTAATATTCCTTTCTCTATGTTTAGCCTTTGTTTGATAGTTCAACCACTAGGTGCAAGTTTTCTTCACTTTTGGTTTGATCCCTAAGTAAAGAAAATAATTAAGCAAACTTGAAAAAGGGTTGAGAAAAGTCATTCATATTATGGCCCCTTGAAAAAGCTATGTGCTAGAGAAGCGTGTGACCAAAACTACAGTCATGTACACAATAATCACAACATTTTTATTTAATTTAATAGTGACTAACAATGAGAGCTTTTGTGGATTTAGCGTCACCCACAAAAAGTGAAACTAAAAAGAGGGAAGAAAAAAGGAAAAAGGAAAAAAAAAAGTAGAGACAAATCTTCTCTGCTATGAGATTGGAGAAAGTGAGAGTTTTTAACTTTTACAGAGGCTTGGCACATGGCCTCAGCATCACAAAGTTAAAATTTTAGGTACCCTTTTAAACTCAAAGAATGGGAAATGATTGAGATCCCATAACTTTTGTTTTTCTTTGGCTATTTGGCCATAATTTCCTAATGGGTAATAAAAACCAGTCATTTGTTTTTTCTTTTTATTTTTTATTTTTATTTTTTTTGGAGCTAATTCTGAAAGGATTGCAAGATCAAGAAAAGGGTCTTTTCATAATTTCTTGAGTGATTTGTTTCTTATGGAAAAAAAAAATTAACATTCACATGAACAGGAGGAAAATGCAAATCCAAACATGATCTCAATGTGTCCCTGACATAAAAATAATGCACTTGCATTATTCTTCATCCTTAGCAGACAAGTAGGGTCTCAAGTAAGGACTCTGAGAAGTCAAAATATAGCAGGATCATACATGATGGCAAGTATGCAAACTATAACTTTTTTTACGGCCCCCAAAGGAAAAAATGGGAAAAATAAAACAAAAAGAAGTGATAAAACTCAATATTCTTGAAATGATATGGGACAGCAGTGGCCTCTAGCGTTGACTTTGAACAACACCTCTTCATATCCAACTTCTCAAAAAGAAGAGATTCAAAGAGAAAAACAAAGAAAAGGTAGGAAAAATTTGTCAAGAAAGTTAATTTTTTTCTGTTTTTTCTCTTAAGCAGGAGGGTTACATGTCTTATAGAGTTGATAAAATGTCATGGAGCAATAATTTCTATCTAATATTGTGTCATCATTTTAGCCTTGTAGACAAACTACCGCTCTTGATCTTATTTGACAGGAGTTCAATCTCGGTAGAAAAGAGTTTTTAGACTTGCTATTATTAAAGAGAGATTTTCAGTTTTGATGTGAAATTGTCCCCAGTTATGCGATAGGTAGGGCATCATTGATGTTAATCTCTCTGATAATAACTTGAATAGAAAAATAAATATTTTTTTATTGGTAGATCTCATTAATGCACCTTTAATCGCTCTATGGCCAATTGGGCTCAGTTTTCAATTTTAGCTCAATGAAATCCTTAAATTTGAAAAAATGTTACTTACAAATTTTTCAGTAATTGCCATTCTGGAGTTTTTAGTTTTTAATTTTGGAATTTTAGACATCAATTGTTACCCATTAATTGATACTTGCAATCCATTAGATTGAATCCTCGTGAATTTTATCCGTTTGTTTCAAGAACTCTTTAAATTCTTTATATTTAAATTTAGTTTTGAGTATTAAGAATCGTTTGGATACGTGTTTGTTTCCCTCAAAATTCAAATCCTTTGAGTATCAAAAATTCAAGTTTTTAAAGTTCTGACTCCCTCTTAAACTTTTGATACTCGGATACCTGTGTTGCATTAAAAACTAAAATTCTCTCTCTTATATTTGAAAAAAAAAATCATAACTTCTTCATTTGTTATCTAATTGAGATGATTCTTTTTTCATTATATTCCTAGTGAAGACATAAATAAATTAAAATCCATATTACATATTTTTTAGAATCATTAACATTAAGATTTTATTAAATTTATTAATAAATCAAAAACTATTTTTACTACTTTTCAAACACGAATTTCAATTTTATTCCATACTCATATTAAAACTTAAATGTATATTCAAACGTCAATTCAGATAATAATTCAAATCACTAACTCAAATATTGATTCAAATTATACTAACTCAAATCAAATCATTAATTCGAATTCATTTACTAAACGGGCTTAAATTAGGGTCTTAAACATCAAAATTAAAAGTTTGGGGCTCCAACTTGCAAATGACTTAATAATTTTTCTTTAGTTGTAATGGAACAATATCTCAAAAAATAAAAAATAAAAAATAAAAAATAAAAAAGAGAGAGAGAGAGAGAGAGTGACCGACACCTATGCATGAAACCTAATGGTAACTTCTAATTTCTCAGTTCAATGAATTACAATTATTCTAATAATGAACGGCAACCATCTCAATGAAGGAATTACACAAATTATAATTTCAATCATATGTGGAATTCAGTAGGCTAGAAGATCTAATATTAAGGCTTGATAACTACCAGAGATTGGCACTGGAACCAACCTATCTGCCATATGTATATACACACACACACTCATAATATATATATATATATATGTATATATATATATATATATATTATATGGTTGCGTATGCATTGGTGGGGTATGTTTCTCACCAACCAAACAGAAATCTGTGGCATATACGATAGAACAGAAGTGTGATTTACAACATTTGCATCTGTCCCAAATAATTATTCAGAATAGCAAGCCCAGGACCACCGTACCAGCTATATCCTCACTTTCTTCTACATTTGTCTTAATACAAACGATAATGCATTCTTGGGTTAGATATGCCTCATGCTCAGAAGTCTCCAACTACTATAAAACATTTTTAATGCCACCTTGCACAGACAGTCAAGGCTCTATTAGCAAAAACGATGCCCCATTTGATTTTCTGCATGCAAGAAAAAAAAAAGAAGCTTTTTTATGAAAGCACAGATAAGGTTCACAAAGACGCTTCTATTGAACATTTTTGTTTAGAATTTGAATTTAAAAGACCTTTCGAGTTTGAACCAAACTGTTAAATATGTACGGTAGTAATTTAGGCTGGTTTGTTTCGTATCAGTCAATTCTTTGTGTTTAAATCTTTAAAATCATTTGAAAACGCGTTTGTTTCTCTTAAAATTTAAATCAAATGAATCTTTTGAATTTTTAGTTTTCAGAGTTCTAACCCCCTTAAACTTTTTAGACTTGGATATACTTACTACAGTAAAAGCTGAATCTCTCTCTCATATTTGGAAAAAAAAAGTCATAATTTCTTTATTTGATATCCGATTGAGACGATTCTTTTTTCATTGCGATCCCAACGAAGAGAAGAATAAATTAAGATCTATATTATATATTTTTTAGGATCATAAATAGTAAGATTTTATTATATTTATTAATAAATTAAAAACTTTTTGCACTATCTATTCAAACACAAATTTTAATTTTATTCCTTATTCAAATTAACACTTTAAATGCATATCCAAACATCAATTTGAATAGCAATTTTAATCATCAATTCAAATCAAAATAATATAAATCAACACAATTCGAATCCATTTACCAAAGAGATTTTTTATAAAAAAAAAATGCCATAGCAAAATGAGTTTGAATCAAGATTTTTTGGTTCAAACTCATTTCTTAAATATGAATTTAGTCCTATTATATATATTTCCTCTAACCATAGTATAATACAAAGCGATAGAAGATTTCTCATTTTGTACACACGAAAATTTATTGTATGTTAACAAACGGATTCGGTTCTTTGCATCAAATTTAGGGAGTCGAGATCAAGAGGTAAATAATATGAATGTTGCTTTTGAAGGAGTAGGATTCCAACTACATACATGGCATATTTTCCCGATGACTTTTTTTTTTTTTGCTTTTTAATTTTAGCTATAGCCTTGAAAAATTTTCAGGTCACGACTGAAGAATGATCATAACCTAAGAACGTTGCTAGACATCAATTTCTTAGTAGTTATAGCGAAAAAAATTTAACAAGTAAACATCTAATAGGCTGTTTAAAAACCGTAGTTCAAACTAAGAGTGAATCAAAATTAGTTTAAAATTCAAATGCTGTGAAAGTAAATATCATAAGAAAGTTGGATTGATCTAGATTCCTAAACACCGTGTGGAAATTATCCGTGTTTTAGTGCATAAAAACATAAAATACATGTATATCTTTTTGGCAATTAAATTAATTATACAAATTACCATTTTGGCAAGTTCATAAGGATCAATAATCCTAATTATCACTTCTCACTCTTCTCGTTTGGTAATCAGTTTATGTTTGTAGATAAGAATAGTGAAGGAAAGGAGAAGAGAGAGAGATTTATGGTTGAAAATTGGGTTTTTCGTGTCGTTTGGAAGAGGAGATCGTAGAGGAGAGGGAAAGGAAAATATGGAAGAGACAAGCGTGCGGAGATTTCTTGCCAAAAAGTGCGTGGAACTCGCTTTATTCTCTTCCTCAAAAAAAAAAAAGAAAAAAAAGAAAAAAAAAACTTACTTTAATTTCATTAATGGAGAATTTCAAGTGAGAAGACAAAATATCAAATGCTAAAGTCACATGTAACACAAACTTGTCCCTAAGGCCTTAGTTGCAAAAATGTAAATTTTAGTAGCATGAGTTGATAATTAGTACAAAATAAATTTTACATGTCCGCTATCATATACAAATAACAGTGTATAAAACTGACCTTTTAATCGCTTTTATTTTACATTCCCTCTAATCTTTCTATGTTCTTTTATTTTAGTCCTATCAAACGATCAAACTAACGAAGTACCGTTTGCATTTAATTTGTAAAAAGAACAGCTAAAAAAAAAAAAAAAAAAGAGAGAAAGATTAACATTTTCAACACCGCATCATGCCTTGTTGATCTGAACTTCTCTTTTTTGTCTGGAGCCAAAATAAAATAAGTGATATTAGTTGGCTCCTCCGTTTGTTTTTTCTGCATTTTTCTTAACAATAAATCAAAATAAAAAACTATACAAATGTAATTGAAATTTTTTTTTAAAAAGTAGTTCAAAACAATGAAAACTTCTTCTGTGGGAACTGAAAAGGTAATATTTGGGAGCATTTATTAGAACCAAGTGGTTTGAATATTAATTAAAAACACTGTAGTATGTGAGAGCTCTATATTGTAACTCATTTTTTCTTGACATTGTAGCATGTGAAAGCTTTACAATGTAGTAACAAAAAGTTTTGGTTGAAATTAACAATGCCAAACACCTTATATATCTTTCAACCGCTAGATTTGTATAAAAGAAAAACCAAATTTAACCGTTTGAAAACATGCACTATCAATAGAGATCCTATTAAAGAAAGACCGCAACGCAATTCCTAAAGGTGGGTGGCTCAACCCATACGAGCCAAAAAAATCAGGCCGACTTGTTTAATAAAAAGGAAGGCCCAGCCCGGCCCAAAGCCCGTGCGGGTTTTGAGCCGCACAAATTGTTATAAAGGAATTTAAAAAAAAATGAAAGTAAATTAAGTGATTTACTATTTTTTGCTACCACTATTGTCTTATACTATTTTCTTCCCTTTATTTGATTAATATCATTTCTCATAGCTAAAATGTCAAAATACTCATAAATAACACATATTTGTATTGTTTTCATTTAAAATACTTAAAAATAATAGTATTTTTATATTCATTGAAAAAGACATGTTTTAAACTTTTTTATAAAAACGATAAATTTAAAAACAATATCCCAACCCACAAATAAAAGGGCATCAAACTGGCCGGCTCGATTCTTATTTAGGCCTAAATTTTTCGCCCTGCCTGATAGATGCTTAGGCCGGGCCGCCAGACCTAAGTTGACACGCTTGCCAATGCCAAGGAACTTTTTTTTCTCATGTGTATGCTGATCCCTAACGTTTGCCTACCGTGTCGTATCAATGGGCAATGGGTAGCAAACAACATGTACGCGTGCAGGTACATCCGCACATGATTGCATGGGCTTTTCCTCTCGAGGGTGACCCTCTCCCACGTGCGCTCGGCTGCCTTGTTGCCCCGTCTTTTATTTATTTTTTATTTTTCTCTGATAATTGGCTGCTATTTTCCTCCTTTCTGTCAGGAAGGTCAAAAGTAAAAAATTAAAATTAATAATAATAACAACAGATCAGCTTTCACAATTTGAAGTCGCGACAAAGAAAGGTAAACTGCAGGGTGCATAATTTTTTTACTCGCGTGCAGGGAATCCTCGTCTCCACTCAACGGTAAACTTTACTTGAGGCAAGTCACCTAAAAAAAAAAAAACTTTAGTTCAGCCTTCACTGCCTTGCTTTTGTGTCAGAAAAATATTTTACCTGATTTGTCATAAAAAAGTGAAAAGTCAAATTGATGAAAAAGAAAAAAAGAAAATGCATGCCCTTAATTATTTTAAGATTGAATGTTCCTTTTTTTTAACTGTGCAGCTGATTATACAGACAAAAAAAAAAAGGAATATTAAAAATGGAGTATATATCTTCTTCGTCCGTCGGTAAAAGCGAATTAAAAAAAAAAAAAAAGAAGGAAGCTACCCCCTTTTATTAACGCATAAATAATAGGTATGAAAAATCATTTGAAACTTGAAATTAAAACTTGAAAATTGTTATATGTAAGAGTTTTATATCGTATTAAATTTTGCTTTTTATTATAAGATATGAGAACTTTACATTATATTAACTCTAACTTTGTTTTTTTAACAAGCTTCCTAAACGAATCCAAAAAGAGTAAAAAATAACTACTATCTATTTTAGAGAAAGGACTAAAATTTTATAGTACTTTAGAAAATGTATGAATTTTTATATCCATTATTAAAACGGCTATCTCTAGATTTCCATATTCCTTCTCTCCGTTTTGAAAACAATTGCTTAGAGTTGTGCATAATAAAGGGGAAATCGTTAGACCAGACTCGTCTAACCATTCTTGAACTGTCAATTTAGTATCACATTAATATCGAGCATCCATGATTTGAGACTAGAATAAATCACTCAAATGAGAATTTTGATCTAGCATTTATTTTAAGTTCAGTCAAATCAAAATCGAATTGTCTTTTAAAAAACAAAAATAAAATCAAAATGATACCACAAGGAGCTACCAAAATTTACCCGACCTTCTTTAAACGCATATTTAATTTATGCCACACTACTATTTATATTATAAGTTTAAGTTGTGCTTTACTTAAACATATATGACATTTATATCAAGTAAGTTTCAAAACATGTATTTACAAAAATTCCCATTGTAATAATTTTACAAGTAAATTAGGTGATGTTCATTTTTTTTTATTATCACTATTATGTTATACCATTTTTTATCTTTTTGATTCATACCGTTTCTCCTAGCTGAAAGGCCAAAAAACCTTTAGATGATACATATTTGCGTAACCTTTACTCAAAATACCTAGGAATAAAAGTATTTTTATATTCATTGAAAGTGGTATGTTTCAAACTTTATCATAAAAGTAATAAAATTGAAAAACAATAACATGGAAACAGAAGTACTATTTCTCAAATTGATATATAGTTTTTAGGTCCATTTGATAAATGTCAATTCTATGGTTTTTTAATAAAAAAATTGAAAAACTTTCAAATAATATAAAGACATAATTGATCACAAGTATTTTAGGTTTGAGTTAGGCAAGCATGTGTTATCTAAAGGTATTTTAGCCTTTTTGGCTAGAAAAATTGGTATGAATCAAATAAAAAAAAGGTTATTTTAATTTTTATGTCATGCATTTTGAGGTTATCATAACTTTATGTCTTGTATTTTGAACTTCAATACAATTATACTTTCACATTTAAATTTATGCTAAATTCTTACCTTTTATCATTCAAAGTTTGATTTTAATTGCATGAAATACTTGAATGTCCTTAAAATTTTAAAAATTTTAGCTTTTTCTAAAATTTTGTATGTATTTTTCAATTTTTTAAGGGTGTTTATGACTCTTCATGTTCAAAATTAAGCATTGACTGAGGAAAAATGTAAGGATTTATATAAATTTAAAATATGAAAATATAAAAATGATGTTAAAGTTTCATTTTAAGAAAAATATTGAAATTTAAAACATAAGGTATAGTTTTTTGATAATCTGAAACACCATTTATTTTAAACAGGTATTAATTATATTAAATTTAATTATTAGGGTGCCAACTTAAATTTTGTAAAATTTATGTTATCATATATATGTCTAATTTTACTTATTGTACCTGCTTTAATTTTTTTAAATTTTTTTAACACTTATTTTATGAAATACCCTAATGCCTTTACTATTCCTAATATTTACAAAATTTCATTTTAGCATTTCTCTCTGTTTCTTTACATGAGGTCTGCCCAACCCAAACCACTTTGCTCAATTACTTACCTATTCTCCTCAGGTTGTTCCTAGTTCTCGTTCTTTTTTCTTTTTTTTCTTCTTCTTCTTCTTCACTCAGGCTAGACAGAGGAACTCAAAGGCAAACTAAGCTAAAACCCCTTTAAGATCTCACAAAAAATCACAAAAATAAAGCTCTATAAACTCTTAGATCAAAGAAACTAAGAAATTTTTATGATCAAAACAACATTTTAAGTTAAGATTTGAGGTTAAATTTTCAAACTCAAAGTTCATTTTTTTATTTATTTAATTGTGATTTGAGTATTTTGAGTATGGAAATTGTAGAAATGAGTTTGTGATGATTTTATATTGTTTATACTTTTTTTATACTTAAAAAGTTGTTAGAAAACTAAGATTTGAAAGGTTTTTTGTGAGAATTTTTCTAATGAAAAATGACATGTTTTTGTCAAGCGGAAAATATATAACTGAAAACTTGCTCCCCTTAATATTTGAACCTACAACATTCTAATATCATAGGATGCTCCCTGTCATTTCACTAATCCTTTTCTTTTATTAGTTATATTTTTGTTTGATATAATTTAAGTCAGATGGACCTGACCTGACCCCAATACAAAATTTTTATTTAAATGTTTTATTCCAAAATATTTTAATCTTATATTATTTTGTTTAAAATTAGTTTCATAACATTTTAGATTGGAATATGGGTCAATTTTGTTGTTGTTAAAATGAAATTATGTGTTTAAACTTATATGCATATTTTGAGCATTTTAATCACAAGACATACTAATAAAATAAATTGACATAATTATGGAATTGATATTTAAGTTAAATTTACAATTTTTGTGCATCTTAAGATTAAGAATGCATTTGGAGCTTACGTGGTGGTAGTAACAAATTAGAAGTTATCTGTCAATAATTTGCTAATGAGGTACGGATTCTATTGCTTAACTTTTGTGAGGTTTTATTTAATTAACATTGGTTATTACTTTGTAAGATAAATTATATATTATTTGTTGATATTATTATACGAATATCACTTAGAAAATAATATTGTTAACTTGTCCTGTAATATATCACTTAGAATATAATATTGTTAACTTGTCCTGTAATGTACAATAAGGTTAAGTTGATTTGACATATTTTAACATAATTTGAGAAGCATGGTTAGATAATACAGACTCTATTCATATCAGTAAGGATACGAGAGGTTGGCAAAATATGAAGAGGGCGGTGGTTACATCCTTAGGCACGTATTCCCTAAAAGGTGAATAGTAGGGAGGTGTTGGCACTTTTTTTGGTTGAAAGTCCTTAAGGATTTGTTCATAGGTTACTACTTGGTGAGAATTTGGGACATCAAGTCCCCTTGCCGACAACTCATGGTTCGATATTTTAAATTGTCAAGCGCGCCCTTCGGCGATTTCGTTGAGTAAAGCAACGTTAGTTTGAACTTCATCGTGGCTACCAAAAATACTATTTAATTATGAATAATATTATATGATTTGAGAACATGGTAAAGTTTATCTATAAGGCATCCACTAGATATGACCATAATGGAATTGTTATAAAATAAATAGTATCATGTTTGAAAATAAACTAAACATGCATGTTTGTTATGGTAAATAATAAAACCAACATGTTCATTTGTTTAAAATATATATAGTGTGAGGTGACAAAGGGAAAGCAATAGAGGGAACTATGTAGTAGTATTCAATTAAAGCTGTTCATTTGTTTAAAATATTATTCTTTATAGTATAAGCATCTTAAGTTTCTATCCATGACTGTATAAAGATGTCTTAAGGATTAGTATAATTTTAATGATGGCAGATTTATTATATCAAATTAAAGGTGCTATATTAAATTATGGTTTTGTTATTTATATTTACTTTAAAATTTTGTTTAAATTCAGGATAAATTTTTAGATATATTTAAAAGTTTTATTTTATTTTCTAGCTTTCTATTTGATTTATTAAAAACTACCAATTCACACTTAGGGGCGTTGTCTAGTCTTAAAATCTAGGGTATCAAAAATGAAAGTATAAAAAAAAAAAATATTTTAACACAATAGTTGTAGCGGTATAGCACCTCTGTCTTACTCTAATTTTCTACGTAGGGCCTAAGGCCCAAAAATTCACCTTTAGTGGGCTAGAATAAGCCCAATAAGTAAGAAGGAAAAGAGAGAGATTTTGAAGGAGAAAATTTTGTTCCATGTCACTTCTTTAATACCACCGAGGTTTTGTATCATTTTTTTTAACATTTGATTCACATCATCTTGATATATAATATGTTTAAATTATTTTACAAAAAATCTCATCATCTAACTCTTTTTCTCTCTTCTCTCACTCTATGTTTCACGTTTTTTTCTCTCTATATGCCTCCTTTTCTCTTTGTTTTCTATGAAAGCCCGTTTAGTAGTGTTTTCAAAATAGATAAAATTAATTTTATTTAAAAAATAAAAATTTTTAAGGAATTATGTTGAGATTGTTTTTGAAATTTTTGCCTCAAAAAAGTATACAAATATTTTCAAAAACTTTCAAATTAATATCAAACAAGGCCACTATGTTTCAAAAATTCTGTTTACGACGGCAATTAAGTGACATTTATCAAATTGACCCGATTTTTAAGCGTGCTAAGGAAACGATCAGCTGGGGCCTACCCAAATTGCGCGCCACGTGTTTAGACGAGTGGCTGGTTCGCTAATGATTCCCTTTCCCAACCAGTATACCTTACCGCGTAGGAGTTGGACGATCAAAGCCTTTTTCTTCCCCATACCAAATCAAACCAAACCAAAGAGAAACAAAACGCAGAAATATTTTCAGAGAGAAAGGTAACATCCGATTGGATCACATCACAGCGGATCGTCGGAAAATTCAGATTGCTTTTCGACTGTCTGATCTAGTCGCAATGAGTTTTCTCTT